>QRFJ01007712.1:0-33826 GCA_006176705.1 Cocos nucifera
AAAGAGAGAGTATCATTGTTCAAGACAGTGATCTTGGACTGACTGCCCATCACGCATCTTAGCCTTAAAAAGTCGTTTCGTGACTTGATATTTTGGCTGCGCGACTCGTGTCACCAAAACATCTCCTGCAGGTGAGCCAACATTTGGCGAGCATCCCGATATCTTCATGTTGGCGCTGGAGCTCATCAGACATCGAGCCCAACATTATATCTGGCCTTATTGTCTTCGTCAATCCATTTTTCCAGAGACGTCTCTGTTCAGATGGATGGACGAGCTGGTAAGGTGGAGGGTCCTGGTCCAAAACATGTGTTAACTTCTCGGAACCCAAAACAATTTTGTAATTCCTGAGCCAACTTTTATAATTGGGTCAGTCAGTCTATGTGTGTCTAGGATACGTCCAGTGGGTTGGACGCAGACATTTTCCTGTAGAGAGTCAAAGATTCTAGTTAGATACTGTAATTTGACTTGACCAATTTGTTTAGGGATTTTATTTTTAAACAAATTAGCTCCCACTATTTTTCTCGGATCCCTAGACTCCCTCTGTAGAGATGCGAAAATCTCCGCGATTGAATGAATTTTAGTGGGTGGTGCGGTCTCACCACTGACTCATCACTCACCTAACAGTTAATTGTGATGGGTTAGCCAATGAGTGAACAACTCTTGTTCAATGATTCCTAATCATGGTGCACCCAAATTGGTCTCTAATTCATGAATCACACCATATCCGGAATATTGATGCCACTGTCTTAGTTAAGGTCAGACCCACCATTTGCATAGACTGGGTTCCTAATTGGGTCTCTCACCGTATCCGGAATATTGAGCCCAACTCATCCTCCAGCCCATAGCATCCAATGCCTAATAGACATGGTTGCGTCTTCCCGGTGCAACTGAGCCACTGTATCAGCCGAGAACAATCAACCGGAAGGGCCCGCACGTCTACAATGATGGAAGACCTCGACTTAATCTTTCTTAGGGAGAATTGATTCAGGTCTCATTAAACAGACTTGCTTAGTCATAACAATTATGACTAACCTAGTGGCATGGGTCAGCTCGGATTATTGACCACCTCAGATCAGAACTGTGTCAACAGATATGGCCAGGTAAGTGAGACCGGTGGAAGGAATAATGCCATTAACTCGTACAAGAACGCATTCAGGTCGAGTAGCTTCCAATTAAAAACCAGTCGGTCGTCTGTGCCAAACTTACCTTAGACACCAAATTGTTGAGTCAGAACCAATTGGGTTAGCCTACAATCAGACTCTAACATCTGAGCCTAATTAGGTCTTGCTTGATCGTGAACTACGATCTTGACCCAGACTTAATCCTATTAGGCTTGGTCAATTTAAGCATTGTTGATCCCATCTAACCAACTCTTGATTGGTTTGATCAACCGCTTAGACCTAATTGAGCTACCAAGCCCGAACACAGTATTATGAATATGTCTTAGATCTGAAATTCTCAATTTTAGACCTAATTAATATTTCATAAACTTAATTCTTAAATTAATTGGTTCATAAACAAAATATGCACAATAAATCCTAGGGTTTAGGATCTAGGGTTTTGCAGAAAGTAAGTTTTGGTTTCTGATTAAGGACGAACGCGCAGACCCCTACACATCATAAGAACACCCCATCGAATGGAAAGAGAGGGCCTTTAAACCCTTCTTCGTTCTTATGACCGGAACGGCCAAGGGAACGCCTTAATCAGAACATTCAATAAACATTCAATACTACACAAAAGTTATAGATCTATATCATATATCTCATATACAAATTTAGATCTAACCATGGCATATTTTGCATACATCTCATGTATCATAATCATGCATGTTTCAGATCTAAATTATCACATAATAATCTGAAAAATTAGATTTAAATTGATCTAATCAAAAAAATTCTAATCTAGACAATTCATGTAGAAGCTATTCTACAACTAGTCTAGTCATGCATCTATCATATCTCATATGAATTTTAAAATTAAATAATTTTATTGTCTGTCTTTCAGATGTTTTCATAACACTTTATAAATATCAAAAACAGTAAATAGAAATCTAAAATATGATTTAATCATATTAAATCAAAGACATGCAAAACTATTCTATAGAACTATTCTATATAGAACTAGTCAATGCATATCTTCATGTTTCTTAGATCAAATCATTTAATTTTAATTTTCCTGATTTCAGATCTGATCACATCTCATGTGACATCTGAAATCAGTTATTTTAAATTAAAATAAAATTAATAAATCAGATCTAAACTATTTTTAGAACCATGGCTCTGATACCACTTGAAGGGAAATCCTGATTTCCCTGACCAGGTTCGTTCAGATCTGATCAGATCAAGAGATATATTTCAAAAATTTTTCTCTTAGATCTGTATCAGATCAGGGATGCTTCAGATCTGATTCTTATTTATTTAATAAAAATTAAATGAAAAGGATAAATTAAATCACATTCAATTTACCTGAATAGGGTAATCCTATTACCCTGTTGATGATCCTGTTTGCAGCGGAAGGTTCTGGATCAAGCCACGCAAGCGCCTGGCCTCTACCGGTATCCACTCGGGCTGGATCTGGAGATCCTCTTCTTCTCTATCACGCCTCCAAAAATCAGATCTGGATCTGATCTGGAGGATCTTCAAAACTCCTTTTGAAGATCTGCAGTCGTTCTTCGCAGCAGCGCAGCCTTCTTGCTTTTGATCTCCTTTTCTTGATCTAAATCGCACCAATCCAAATCCAAAACACTTTTGGACGTGGAGAGCAAGGGGAGATGAGAGTATGGCATGGAGAAAGGGGAGAGAGGCAGCCTTGGGGCGTGGGAAGATTACTTCTTGATGATTTTTTCACTTGGGCGCTGGGTCTCTTATATAGACTAAGCGTGATCCAAGTCATCTTCCTCCCAACCAATCACAACCCTTTGTGAAATCAGATCTAAATCTGATTGGTGGGATTAGAGTCCCCTGGATTCCTACTTGGAGAGTGCCTTGGACCAGTCAAACTGGATTCTTAGAAGAACTCTCATTGGAATCCTAAAGGGAGGTGGAGTCCTTGTCCAACAAGGACTCCTAGGCGCCTCCTACTTGGGCTCACGCCACCCTTGGCGTGCGCCCTTCTCCTTGCCAGGTTCTGGCAGGGGGACAAGCCCCCACCAGCTCTCCAATAGGTGCATGACATGTGGTCAAAAGTCAAAGGATGAATGGTCAACGTTTGACCAGTCAAAGGTAGACTTTTGACCAAAGTCAAAGAACAAGAAATGGCAGGTGACCAAAATTGGCAGGTAATGTCTTACAAATAAGACAACCTATTCTGACTTGGACAACCTCCAGTCAGACCATAAGAAGACTTCTGTTTGAGCACAAACTCCTTTGGCTCAGACAGGATGACTTATTTATGATAGCAAAAGAAGAACGTTAGGTTCAATCGAGTGCTAGCACGATTTCCTTGAACCTAATTGAATCTCATTCAGATCAATTGAACTATATTAGTTCAATTGATGATCACCAGATTCAAACCCTTGTTTGTGTGACCCAGTTAGGTTCAGTTCTGTATGGTAATGGGATATGTCATGATCTCTATCATCGACATCATCGAAACTCCTTTCGATGGATCAGAACTCTTCTGATTCGAACAGCTACAATGATCGATCATCTAAATCATTCTAATTGCTCCCAAAATCCACCAGTGACACCTAGCAGTATATGGTGGCAACCCATCAGAGCTGAATGCGAACCTCTTGGTGCAGCTACCTGTGTGATTAAGTTCTTCTATCTTGAGCCCCGATCAGATTAGGGTTAAGGTGAACTCGTCAAACCCTAATCTCTGTCATATGATGTAATCATTCGATTCGAGTCCAATGTGAAAATCTAAATAGAAACTCTTTCTATTATTTCACTCTGCCATGGCCATGGGCTTCAGGACTTGATTCTCATGATCATCATAGGGCTGCTCCTCTACCACCGAGGTAGATAGATCCCATCTTGATGCAATCCAGTTCCTACAATGAACATGTCACAGCCAACATACACCTCAGGGTTCCATATGGCTAGGAGACCGAGTAATGGTGTAGTCAAACTATAACACCCTCAAGGTGAACTGCGATGCATCTCAGGTCAAAGAACCAGACACACTACTGCAGCATCGAGTCAGTCATTGACGAGAAGGTAGACTCCCTAATGACTACTCGAGGTGGTCACGCTCAGTGCCCTCGTTCTCTAACGAGTACCTGTACTCTCGCTCCGGTGTCTCCACACCGTAGACTCAAGACTCATCTACTAAAGAGAAGCGATCGTACACCAACCTTCCGGATCAATCACCATCCTCGTGATGATCCTATGGTCGGGAGCTATTTATGAGTTAATAATGATTATTCATGTCTTAAATTTTCAACTCTTGAAAATATGAATTATCATTACCATTAACTCAAAGGATGTATCACAGACACTAAATACACATGTGTGATAGAAAATAACCCATTTATTAATTATAGTCAAAATTACAATTTTGCCCCTAGAAGTGTATTACAAGTGTCAGCCAATTCTGGCTTCTAGGGCACATATATCTAACAGTTGGACTTGGATCTGCAGAACGATATTATTCTGCAATCCTTGACTGATGCATATGGGCAATTCATCATGAATTACCACATGCATAAACTTCAAAATTCCTTGGCCGAGTTGATGAATATGCTGGTTACCGCTGAGCTTTCTATGAAAGGTTCTAAAGGCTCAGTTCTTGCTATGGAATGGACTTCTTCCAAAAGAAAGTCTTATGGAAAGAAAAAGAAGTCTGTGAAAAGGCAAAAGGTAGAAGGATCAAAGAAGAAGAAGGCAGAACCGAAGAAGAAGGTCGATGGCAAAGGAAAGTGTTTCCATTGCAACAGCAACGGCCATTGGAAGCGGAGCTGCCCTACTTACCTGGCCACCCTGAAGAACAAGAAGGAAGGTCCTTCTGGAGGTATGCTCGTTATTGAGTCTAACCTTACAGTTTCTTCTACATCCAGTTGGGTGCTTGACTCTGGTTCTAGTGCTCATCTGTGCACTTCTATGCAGGGTCTTGAGGATAGCAGGAGGCTGAGGGATGGAGACATGATCCTACGCGTCGGTAATGGAGCAAGAGTTGCTGCAGTAGCCGTGGGAACATACCCTCTGCGATTACCATCCGGTTTAGACTTAGTTTTAAAAGACTGTTATTATGTGCCTACAGCTAGCAGGAATTTGATTTCTGTTTCATGATTAGCACAAGAAGGTTATGTGATCACCTTCTTTAAGGACCATTGTAACATTCTTTATGACAGAAATAAAATTGCAAATGGTTTCCTTATTAATGGTCTTTATCTGTTGCATATTGATGTACCTATTTTAACTATCGAGCAAAACGTGAATGCCAAACGACCTAGGGATAGTCCAAACGACAGATATCTATGGCACCTGAGATTAGGTCATATAGCAGAAGATAGGATTAACAAATTGGAGAAAAATGGGCTATTGAGTCCATTGACTTTTGAGTCATATCCAACTTGTGAATCTTGTCTTCAAGGCAAAATGACTAAACTCCCTTTTGTTGGACATGGGGAGAGGGCCACAGATCTCCTTGCCCTAGTACATACTGATGTGTGCGGCCCATTCGATGTGCCGGCTAGAGGCAATTTTGTCTACTTCATTACCTTTACCGATGATCTGTCTAGGTATGGGTATGTGTATCTTATGAGACATAAGTCTGAAGCCTTTGAAAAGTTCAAAGAATTCAGACATGAAGTAGAAAAACAAACTGAAAAACCCATTAAGGTTCTTCGATCAGATCGAGGAGGTGAATACCTTAGCCGGGAATTTCTAGACTATCTTAAGGAAAATGGCATAGTCTCTCAATGGACTCCACCAGGAACACCTCAACTCAACGAGGTTTCAGAACGGAGAAATCGGACTCTATTGGATATGGTTCGATCCATGATGAGCTTCACAGACCTCCCAGATTTTCTTTGGGGACATTCATTATTAACTTCAATCTATTTACTGAATAGGGTTCCCTCTAAAACCGTTCCTACCACACCGTATGAGATATGGCACGGTAAGAAACCAAGTATGAGTCATCTCAGAATTTGGGGTTGTCCGGCTTATGTCAAAAGACAACAAGCGGACAAGTTAGAATTTAGGTCCTTTAGAGCTCGATTCATAGGATATCCTAAAGAGTCATTAGGATACTATTTCTACATTCCAGAAGACCACAATGTGATTGTGAGTCGACATGCCATATTTCTTGAAAAATAGTTTATTCAAGATAGTGGCATTGGAAAGAAGATTAAGCTTGATGAGAAAGTCTCACAAGTGGAAAGAGCTAAGGACCAAGTGGAACCAAATCAGGTTGAGCCAATAAGAACACTACCTCCTCCACCTCGTAGATCGGAAAGAGTTTCCCATCCCCCTGAAAGATACTTAGGTATTATTTCAGAGGACGTAGAGGAAATGTTCCTCATAGGTAATGGTGCTCATGGTGATGATTCCAAAACCTACAACAAGGCGATATCAGATATCGACTCCGAGAAATGGCTTGAGGCAATGAAGTCAGAGATCGACTCGATGCACTCAAACCAAGTCTGGACCTTGGTAGATCCACCAGAAGGTATAGTACCTATTGGGTGTAAATGGATCTTCAAGAGAAAGATTGGTGCAGATGGGAATGTGGAGACATTCAAGGCTAGACTGGTGGCAAAAGGTTATAGTCAACACGAAGGCATTGACTATCAGGATACCTTTTCCCCGGTAGCTATGCTAAAATCCATCCGCACATTGCTTGCTGTTGCAGCCTATTTTGATTATGAAATATGGCAAATGGACGTGAAAATGGCATTCCTAAATGGATATCTTGAGGAAGATATCTATATGGAACAGCCGCTAGGTTTCACATCCAGTGATACTGATCACAAGGTTTGCAAGCTGCAAAGGTCCATATATGGACTTAAGCAAGCATCTCGAAGCTGGAACACTCATTTCAATGATGTGATCAAAAAGTTTGGTTTCATCAAAAATGAAGAGGAACCATGTGTTTTCAAAAAGGGTCAGTGGGAGCGCTGTTGTCTTCCTCGTATTGTACGTGGATGACATCCTCCTTATTGGGAATGATATTCCCATGTTGACATCAGTCAAAATGTGGTTGTCCAAAGAATTCTCCATGAAAGACCTAGGTGAAGCATCCTTTATTCTAGGAATTAAGGTCTATAGGGATAGACCGAATAGGATGCTAGGACTTTCACAGAAGATGTACATAGAGGAAGTACTAAAGAGGTTTAGTTATGGAAAACTCTAAGAGGGGATTAATACCCTTCAGACATGGTATTCATCTTTCCAAGAAGATGTGCCCTAGCACACCTGAGGAAATAGAACGCATGAGCAAGATCCCTTATGCTTCTGCAATAGGGAGCCTCATGTATGCCATGCTATGTACACGACCTGATATAGCCCATGCTGTGAGTGTCACAAGCAGATATCAGTCAAATCCAGGTGAAGAACACTGGACTTCTGTGAAATGTATCCTTAAGTACTTGAGAAGAACTAAGGATATGATGTTGGTCTTTGGTAATGGAGAACTCCAAGTCCAGGGATACACAGACTCGGATTTTATGTCCGATATAGATGATCGAAAGTCGACATCTGGCAGACTGTTTGTGCTGGAAGAGTTCCAAGCAAACGGTGATACCACCTCCCCGCGATTACCTTGAGAAAGGTTACGTTGAGGTCAAGAGAGTCAACTCCGCAGATAATGTGGCAGACCCACTTACAAAGCCGTTGGGCCAGCAGAAGATCGAAGCCCACCTTGAGAAGATGGGACTTAGACTTGTAGCCAGTTGGCTTTAGGACAAGTGGGAGATTGTTAGATATATGTGCCCTAGAAGCCAGAATTGGCTGACACTTGTAATACACTTCTAGGGGCAAAATTGTAATTTTGACTATAATTTATAAAATGGGTTATTTTCTATCACACATGTGTATTTAGTGTCTGTGATACATCCTTTGAGTTAATGGTAATGATAATTCATATTTTCAAGAGTTGAAAATTTAAGACATGAATAATCATTATTAACTCATAAACAGCTCCTGACCATAGGATCATCACGAGGATGGTGATTGATCCGGAAGGTTGGTGTACGATCGCTTCTCTTTAGTAGATGAGTCTTGAGTCTACGGTGTGGAGACACCAGAGCGAGAGTATAGGTACTCGTTAGAGAACGAGGGCACTGAGCGTGACCACCTCGAGTAGTCATTAGGAAGTCTACCTTCTCGTCAATGACTGACTCGATGCTGCAGTATTGTGTCTGGTTCTTTGACCTGAGATGCATCGGCAGTTCACCTTGAGGGTGTTATAGTTTGACTACACCATTACTCGGTCTCCTAGCCATATGGAACCCTGAGGTGTATGTTGGCTGTGACATGTTCATTGTAGGAACTGGATTGCATCAAGATGGGATCTATCTACCTCGGTGGTAGAGGAGCAGCCCTATGATAATCATGAGAATCAAGTCCTGAAGACCATGGCCATGGCAGAGTGAAATAATAGAAAGAGTTTCAATTTAGATTTTCACATTGGACTCGAATCGAATGATTACATCATATGACAGAGACTAGGGTTTGACGAGTTCACCATAACCCTAATCTGATCGGGGCTCAAGATAGAAGAACTGAATCACACAGGTAGCTGCACCAAGAGGTTCACATTCAGCTCTGATGGGTTGCCACCATATACTGCTAGGTGTCACTGGTGGATTTTGGGAGCAATTAGAATGATTTAGATGATCGATCATTCTAGCTGTTCGAATCAGAAGAGTTCTGATCCATCGAAAGGAGTTTCGATGATGTCTATGATAGAGATCATGACATATCCCATTATCATACAGAACTGAACCTAACTGGGTCACACAAACAAGGGTTTGAATCTGGTGATCATCAATTGAGCTGATCTAGTTCAATTGATCTGAATGAGATTCAATTAGGTTCAAGGAAATCGTGCTAGCACTCGATTGAACCTAACGTTCTTCTTTTACTATCACAAATAAGTTGTCCTGTCTGAGCCAAAGGAGTTTGTGCTCAATCAGAGGCCTTCATATGGTCTGACTGGAGGTTGTCCAAGTCAGAATAGGTTGTCTTATTTTGTAAGACATTACCTGCCATTTTTGGTCACCTACCATTTCTTGTTCTTTGACTTTGGTCAAAAGTCTACCTTTGACTGGTCAAACGTTGACCATTCACCCTTTGACTTTTGACCACATGTCATGCACCTATTGGAGAGCTGGTGGGGGCCTGTCCCCCTGCCAGAACCTGGCAAGGAGAAGGGCGCACGCCAAGGGTGGCGTGAGCCCAAGTAGGAGGCGCCTAGGAGTCCTTGTTGGACAAGGACTCCACCTCCCTTTTGGATTCCAATCAGAGTTCTACTAAGAATCCAGTTTGACTGGTCTTAGGTGCCCTCTAAGGAGGAATCCAGGGGTCTCTATTCCAACCAATCAGATTTAGATCTGATTTCACAAAGGGTTGTGATTGGTTGAGAGGAAGAGGAGTTGGATCACAAGAGGTCTATAAATAAAACCCTGCGCCCAACCCTAATTCTAAGAGTGAATGCTATTAGACACGCCCCAAGGCTGCCTCTCCCCTCCTTCTCCATGCCATAGTCTCTTCTCCCCTTGCTCTCCACGTCCAAAAGGTGTTTTGGACTTAGGTTGGTGCGATTCAGATCAAGGAAAGGCGATCAAAATCAAGAAGGCTGCGCTGCTGCAAAAGGACGACTGCAGATCTTCAAAAGAGTTTTGAAGATCCTCCAGATCAGATCCAGATCTGATTTTTGGAGGTGTGATAGAGAAGAAGAGGATCTCCAGATCCAACCCGAGTGGATATCGGTAGAGGCCAGGCGCTTGCATGGCTAAGATCCAGAACCTTCCGCTGCAATCAGGATCATCTACAGGGTAATAGGATTACCTAAATCAGGTAAATTAAATTTGATTTAATTTATCTTATTTTATTTTATTTATTAAAATAATAATAATCAGATCTAAAACATATCAAGATCTGATTGAGATCAAGAAAAAATTTTTGAAATATATCTCTTGATCTAATCAGATCTGGACGAACCTGGACCGGGAAATCAGGATTTCCCTTCAACCATAAGGTTAGACTCAATAATGAGCATACCTCCAGTAGGACCTTCCTTCTTGTTCTTCAGGATAGCCAGATAAGTCGGGTAGTTCTGCTTTCAGTGGCCGTCGCTGTTGCAATGGAAATACTTTCCTTTGACATCGACCTTTTTCTTCGGCTTTGCCTTCTTCTTCTTTGTTCCTTCCATCTTTTGCTTTTTTGTAGACTTCTTTTTCTTTCCATAAGACTTTCTTTTGGAAGAAGTCCGTTCCATAGCAAAGAACTGATAATTTAGAACCTTTCATAGAAAGCTCAGTGGTAACCAGCATATTCATTAATTTGGCCAAGGAATTTTGAAGTTTATGCATGTGGTAATTCATGATGAATTGCCCATATGCATTAGTCAAGGATTGCAGCATAATATCGTTCTGTAGGTCCAAGTCTAACTTCACATCGAGCTTCTCAAGCTCTTCCATGTCCTTGATCATCGTCAGACAGTGATCTTGGACTGACTGCCCATCACACATCTTAGCCTTAAAAAGTCATTTTGTGACTTGATATTTGGCTGTGCGACTCTGTTCACCAAACATCTCCTGCAGGTGAGCCAACATTTGGCGAGCAGTCCCGATATCTTCATGTTGGCATTGGAGCTCATCAGACATTGAGCCCAACATGTAATATCTGACCTTATTATCTTCGTCTATCCATTTTTTCAGAGACGCTCTCTGTTCAATAGATGTATGGACTGGTAAGGTGGGAGGGTCCTGGTCCAAAACATGGGTTAACTTCTTGGAACCCAAAATAATTTTGTAGTTCTTGAGTCAATCTTTATAATTGGGTTCGATCAGTCTATGTGTGTCTAGGATATGTGCTAATGGGTTGGACGCAGACATTTTCCTATAGAGAGTCAAAGATTCTAGTTAGATACTATAATTATGACTTGACCAATTTGTTTAGAAATTTTATTTTTAAACAAATTAGCTCCCACTATTTTCTCGGATCCCTACACTCCCTCTGTAGATATGTGAAAATCTCCACGATTAATGATTTCTAGTGGGTGGTGCGGTCTCACCAACTGACTCATCACCTCACCTAACAGTTATTAGTGATGGGTTAGCCAATGAGTGAACAACTCTTGTTCAATGATTCTCTAATCATGGTGCACCCAAACTTGGTCTCTAATTCATGAATCTCACCATATCCAAAATATTGATCCACTTCTTAGTTAAGTCAGACCCACCATTTGCACAGACTGGATTCCTAATTGAGTCTCTCACCATATCCAAAATATTGAGCCCAACTCATCCTCCAGCCCATAGCATCTAATGCCTAATAGACATGGTTGCGTCCTCCCGATGCAACTGAGCCACTGTATCCAGTTGAGAATAATCAACCTCGGAAAGGGCTCGCACATCTACAATGGTGGAAGATCTCAAACTTAATCTTTTCTTAGAGAGAATTGATTCAGGTCTCATTAAACTTGACTTATCATAGTCATAATAATTATGGCTAACCTAGTGGCATGGGTTAGCTCGGATTATTGACCACCTTAGATCAGAACTGTGTCAATAGATATGGCCAGGTAAGTGAGATTGGTGGAAGGAATATGCTATTAACTCGTACAAGAATGCATTCAGGTCGAGTAGCTTCCAATTAAAAACCAGTCGGTCGTATGTGCCAAACTTACCTTAGACACCAAATTGTTGAGTTAGAACCAATTGAGTTAGCCTACAATCCAGACTCTAACCTCTGAGCCTAATTAGGTCTTGCTTGATCGTCACTCGATCTTGACCCAGACTTAATCCTATTAGGCTGGTCAATTTAAGCATTGTTGATCCCATCTAACCAACTCTTGATTCGGTTTGATCAACCGCTTAGACCTAATTGAGCTACCCAAGTCTGAACCCAGTATTATGAATATGTCTTAGATCTGAAATTCTCAATTTTAGATCTAATTAATATTTCATAATCTTAATTTTTAATTAAGTAGGGTTCATAAATAAAATATGCATAATAAATCCTAGGGTTTCAGGATCTAGGGTTTTGCAGAAAGTAAGTTTTGAATTTCTGATTAAGGATGAATGCATAGCACCCCTACACATCATAAGAACACCCCATCGAATGGAAAGAGAGGGCCTTTAAATCATTCTTCATTTTTATGACTGGACGGCCAAGAGGAACGCCTTAATCAGGAACATGCAATACTACAAAATAGTTTTAGATCTATATCGTATATCTCATATACAAATTAGATCTAATCATGGCATATTTTGCATACATCTCATGTATCAAATCATGCATATTTTTAGATCTAAATTATCTCATAATAATCTAAAAAATTAGATTTAAATTGATCTAATCAAAATAAATTTTAATCTAGATAATTATGTAGAACTATTCTACAACTAGTCTAGACATGCATCAATCATATCTCATATGATATTTAAAAATTAAATAATTTTATTTACTATTTTTTAGATGTTATTATAACCATTATAATATCAAAAAATAGTAAATAAATTAATCTAAAATATGATTTAATCAAATTAAATTGAAAACATACAAGACTATTCTATAGAACTATTCTATTTTAGAACTAGTCATGCATATTTTCTAATCTCATGTCTAAATCATTTAATTTTAATTTTTTCTAATTTTAGATCTGATCACATCTCATGTGACATCTAAAGTTACTTATTTTATAATTAAAATAAATTTAAAATCATATTTAAATATTTTTAGAATCTTGGCTCTGATACCTGTTGAAGAAAAATCCTGATTTCTCGGACCAGGTTCGTTCAGATATGATCAGATCAAGAGATATATTTCAAAATTTTTTTTTATTGATCTAGATCGGATCTAAAATATTTCAAATCTAATTATTATTATTTTAGAAATTAAAATAAAATTAGATAAATTAAATCAGATTTAATTTACCATGAAGTGGGTAATCCTATTACTCATTGATGATCCTGTAAGCAGCGGAAGGTTCTGGATCAAGCCACGCAAGTGCCTGGCCTCTACCGGTATTCACTCAGATTGGATCTAGAGATCCTCTTCTTCTCTATCACATCTGTAAAAATTTGATCTGAATCTGATCTGGAGGATCTTCAAAAATCTTTTTGAAGATCAGCAGTTGTCCTATGCAGCAGTGCAGCCTTCTAGCTTTCAGTCCCCTTTCTTTGATCTGAATCGCACCAACCAAGAATCCAAACACTTTGGACATGGAGAGGAGAGGGAGAAGGTGGGTTTGGCATGGAGGAAGAGGGGAGAGGTAGCCTTGGGGCATGGGATTTCAATTCTCCAATCATACAATCATACAATCATGCAATCTGAGTTGGGCGCAGGGTCTTATTTACACACTGTCTGTGATCCAACTTCTCTTTTTTCCAACCAATCATAACTCTTTGTAAAATCAGATCTAAATCTGATTGATGGAAATAGAGTCCCTTGGATTCCTCCTTAGAGGGTGCCTAAGACCAGTCAAAGTTGGTTCTTAGGAGAACTTTAATTGGAATCCAAAAATGAGATGGAGTCCTTGTCCAACAGGGACTCTTGGGTGCCTCCAAATTGGGCACATGACAAGGGTGGCATGCACCCTCTTCCTTCTAGGTTTTGGTAGGAAGACAGGCCCCCACCAGCTCTCCAATAGGTGTGTGACATATGGATAGAAGTCAAAGTATCAATGGTCAACATTTGACCAGTCAAAGGTAGACTTTTGACCGAAATCAAAGAATGAGAAATGGTAGGTGACCAAAAATGGCAGGTAATGTTTTACAAAATAAGACAATCTTTTTTGACTTGGACAACCTCCAGTCAGACCATATGAAGGCCTCTGATTGATCACAAACTCCTTTGGCTCAGTTAGGACAACTTATTTGTGATAACAAAAGAGGAACGTTAGGTTCAATCGAGTGCTAGCATGATTTCCTTGAACCTAATTGAATCTCATTCAGATCAATTGAACTAGATCAGTTCAATTGATGATCACCAGATTCAAACCCTTATTTGTGTGACCCAGTTAGGTTCAGTTCTGTATGATAATGGGATATGTCATGATCTGTATCATCGACATCATCGAAACTCCTTTCGATGGATCAGAACTCTTCTGATTCGGACAACTAGAATGATCGATCATCTAAATCATTCTAATTGCTCTCAAAATCCATTAGTGACACCTAGCAGTATATGGTGGCAACCCATCAGAGCTGAATGTGAACCTCTTGGTGTAGCTACCTATGTGATTAAGTTCTTCTATCTTGAGCCCCGATCAGATTAGGGTTAAGGTGAACTCATCAAACTCTAGTCTCTGTCATATGATGTAATCATTTAATTTCAAGTCCAATGTGAAAACCTAAATAGAAACTCTTTCTATTATTTTACTCTGCCATGGCCATCAACTTCTGGACTTGGTTCTCATGATCATCATAGGGATGCTCCTCTACCACCGAGGTAGATAGATTCCATCTTGATGCTATCCAGTTCCTACAATGAACATGCTATAGCCAACATACACCTCAGGATTCCAAATGGCTAGAAGACCGAGTAATGGTGTAGTCAAACTATAACACCCTCAAGGTGAACTGCCGATGCACATCAGGTCAAAGAACCAGACACACCACTGTAGCATCGAGTCAGTCATCGACGAGAAGGTAGACTTCCTAATTACTACTCAAGGTGGTCATGCTTAGTGCCCTCGTTCTTTAACGAGTACCTGTACTCTTGCTCTGGTGTCTCCACACCGTAAACTCAAGACTCATCTACTAAAGAGAAGCGATTGTACACCAATCTTTCGGATCAATTATCATCCTCATGATGATCCTATGGTCGGAAGCATTTTATGAGTTAATAATGATTATTCATGTCTTAAATTTTCAACTCTTGAAAATATGAATTATCATTACCATTAACTCAAAGGATGTATCACAGATACTAAATACACATATGTGATAGAAAATAATCGATTTTATTGATATTAGTCAAAATTATAATTTTGCCCCTAGAAGTGTATTACAAGTGTCAGCCAATTGTTAGCCAATTCTGGCTTCTAGGGCACATATATCTAACACTTAATATCTATTTCAATGCTTTACAGTGTTCCTTCTTAGGGTTAGCTATGTATCTACTAATCGTGCTCACAGCATGTGCTATATCTAGTCTACAGCGCACCATAGTGTACATCACACTGCCCACAGCATTTGCATAAGAGACTCATTCCATGTACTCTCTCTCCTCTTCTGATGGGGGCACTGTAACTTGGAGAGAGACATATGGCTCAGCAATGGCGTCTCTCCAGGTTTAGTCTTCTCCATCCCAAACCTCTCCAGAACCTTCTGGACATACTTCTTTTGAGAAAAATGGAGCACCCCTTTGCACCTATCTCTGCAAATGTCCATTCCAAGGATTTTCTTAATTGGACCCAAATCTTTCATCTCAAATTTAGATGATAATGCCCTTTTCAACCTTTTCACAGCATCCATGATTCTACTAGCTATGAGCATATCATCTACATACAATAATAGGTATAGTGCATCCTCCTCATGTACATCCTTGACATAGACACAACAATCATATTCACATCTACTGAAACCCAGGCTCAAGACAAAGCTATCAAACCTTCGATACCACTGACGAGACGATTGTTTCAAGCCATACAAAGACTTTCTGAGTAAACACACCTTTTCTTTTTATCCTACTCCATGAAACCATCTGGCTACTTCATGTAGATTCTTTTCTTTAAAGTCCCATGAAGGAAGGTCCTCTTCACGTCCATCTGTTCCAATTCCATGTTATACTGTGCCACCAGTGACAGCAAAACTTGAATAGATGTATGACGCACCATATGAGAGAAATTTTTTGTATAGTCAATCTCTTCCCTTTGTGAGTATCCCTTTGCTACCAGTCTTGATTTGAATCTGACTCCACCTTATTCTAAAGGTGCTTCTTTCTTTGTAAACACCCACTTTGAGCCAATAGGTTGAGCACCCTCTAGAAGATCCACCAGCTGCCATGTCTAATTTTTCTCAAGTGATTCCATCTCCTCCATCATGGCCGCATCCATGAATCATGATCCTCACTCTTCATGGCCTCTACATAATTCTCTAGATCTCCATTAGTAGTGATGAGTGCATAGGAGATAACCTCATCAATGCCATATTTGACCGGTCTCCTAATAGTATGCTGGGGCTTGTACAAAGCCACTCCCACTGGCACATCTCTACTTGATGTCTGTGGCTGCTCCTGCACATCTATCTGAACTGTCGACCCTCCATGTTGATTTTCAATCAGAGACAATACTTTTCTGCCCAGCTCCACCTCAATAGGAGCACTCCTATAAGTGGATGTAACCTGCATGCCATCATTCTCTGACTGGCCACTGCTGTTCACATTCGTTCCCTAGTTTCATGTATCTCAAACCTCCTCAAGATGCTCTTCTCATCAAAGATAACATCCCTGCTGATCACTGACTTCTGTGCCTGAGAGTCCCATAGCAAGTACCCCTTGACTCCTTGTGGATACTCTATGAATGTCATCTTTTGAGATTTTGGGTCTAATTTGCTCCTCTCGGTTGCCGCCACATGTGCATAGGCTGTGCAACCGAAGACTTTCTGGTGGCCAAGCTCCATCTTTTTTCACTCCAGACCTCTTCTAGAATGCCTCCATTCAGCTTATAATGAGGGGACCTGTTCATAAGAAAATAAGAAAAAATTAGAGCATCACCCCAAAAAGACTTTGGGGGTGATGTCTGCAGCCTCAAATTCTGTGCCTTCTCGATCAGTATCCAATTCATCCTCTCTATGATACCATTCTACTAGGAGTCATCCTCACCGTGTAATGGTGTTTGATGCTATTTTCCTCATAGTACCTCTTGAACTCCAGGCTAGTATACTCCCCTCCATTGTTCGACCTCAGACACTTTACCTGTCTCCTTGACTCCTCTACTTCAGCTCTTCAGGCTTTGAATCGGGCAAACACCTCTAATTTTTCTCAGATCAGATAAACCCACACCTTTCTTTAGAAATCATCAATAAAAGTGATAAAGTATTTTGTCCCACCTCTAGCTGATACAGGAGCTGGTCCCCATACATTCAAGTGCACTAAATTCAGCACTCCCTCGCTGCGCTTGGTACTTCTGGCAAACTTCACCCTATGCTGTTTGCCAAAGATACATGGCTCACAAAAATCTATGCCCTCCTTCTTCAGGGCTAGGATCATACCTCTTCTACTTAGTTCTATGAGTCCACGGTCAGTCATATGACCCATTAGATAGTGCCATAGCCGATACATAATCTGTTTCTCCTGTGCCGCTGCTAGCACCTCTGCACTATCATTTACCACTGAGCCTTTCATTCTATAAAGATTGTTGCTCAGTCTTCTATCTCTCATCATCACCATAGCTCTCTTGAAAATTTTCAGACATCCACTCCCAGTCTGGCTACTAAAAGCATAACCCTGCTCCTCCAAGTAGCCCAAAAAAATAAAAATTTTTTTCAACTTCGGTACATGCTTGATATTTGATAATGTACGAATGATCCCATCGTACATCCTCATCTTGATAGAGTCAATTTCAGCTACTTTGCACAGGTGGTCATCTCCAAGGCTGACACTTCCACCATCGGCCTTCTGGTAGGTAGCAAACCATTCTCGATGAGAAGTATAGTGGTGCGAGCATGCTGAATCTAATATCCACATAGTATCGCACTCAATGGATCCATCTGATACAACTAGCAGGTCTTCTCCACTACTCACAGAAGTTGTATCATCTTTCTTGCTGGCCTTTCCTTTTTCTGATCCCAAAAGGGGACAATCTCTCCTCAGATGTCCAAGCTGATGACATTTATAATATTTCAATGTCATCTTCCTCTGATCGTGAGACTTTGACCTGCCCTTGGATTTTTCTCTTGTCTTCTTCTTTGATCTTCCCTATCTTTCGTTCACAACCAAGATCTCAGACTTAGGATCTTCCTTGCAGATCTTTTTCCTTTGCTCATTTGATTTGAGCACACCAACAACCTCTTCATAGTTTAGGGTCTTCTTCCCATAAACTAAAGTTGTTATGAGACCATCAGACGAACCTGGGAGAGAACATAATAGCAGCAATGCTCGATCCTCCTCGTCGAACTTCACATCCAAACTCATCACCTCAGAACACATCTGATTGAACCTTTGGATATCTGCAACAAGATCTCCACCTTCGGACATCCTCAGACTATACAGTTCTTTCTTCAACCATAACTTGCTCATCATGTTCTTTCCCATGTATATGTTCTCCAGTCTCTCCCAAAGCCCCTTTGTCGTAGTCTTTATGCAAACCTTGGACAAAACCTGATCGGCCAAGCGCATCCAAATTGTGCTAAAAGCAATTTCCTCCAACTCTTTTCAATCCTCAGCACCGATCTTGTTTGACCTTTCTTTTATCGAGACCTTGTAGATCCTCTGCTGAACCAACAAGTCCTTTATTCTTTGCTGCCATAGAGTAAAGTTTTTTTTACCACTGAACTTCTCAAAATCCACCTTGAATCCACTTGATCCCATGACTTCAAACAAGTCAAGAACAGATCCCTAACACCCTTCACGATCACACACCAATAAAACTACCCTTCATATAAGATCTAACTAGCCCTAAATTCTTTTTCCAAACTTCTATATCACCGTTCCTCCGTGTAAACAATCTCCACCTCAATCTAGAGACAACCATGAAGCAAACTAGAAGTTTTAGGATAAAACCTGGTGCAATAGATCCTGGAAGTAGTAAATCCTGGGTGTCTTCCTTCCTTCCATACAACACCGCTCTGATACCAAATATTTGGAATAAGCGCTCTTCCCACATAGATCAATGTGGCCGTCGGTGATTAGCCAAGTAACAAGAAAGTACTTCTTAGAGATCTCTATGGAAGCACGATCAAATAAATCAAAAATTCTATAGGGATAGATCTAAAAGGATGCTTGGTATATCCCAGTCTATGTAAATAGGAGTAGTGAGTAGATACCAGTCTAACCATAGAGAAAATTACTAGAAGGTGGTTAAAACCATCCTTAAGTATTTAAGAAATACTAAGGACCAATGGTTGATTTATGCTGAGTCAGATCTAAAGCTTGTGAGGTTTATAGACTCCAGCTTTTAATTTGACCATGATGACAATAAAAGTGTGTCGGGATATATCTTTACTCTAAATGGTGGAAGCCATCTGCTGGAAAGGTTTCAAGCGGCATACAGTGGCTGACTCTATTTGCAAAGCAGAGTATATGATAGTATTAGATGCAGTAAAGAAAGCTGTGTGGCTGAGAAAGTTCATCACTATGCTTAGAGTAGCACCCTCCATTGATGGTCCAGTCCTACTCTACTACGATAGCACTAACACCATAGCTCAAGCAAAGAAATCGAAGGCATACTAGCGGACAAAGCATATTTTGCACCGCTTCCATTTGGTTTGTGAGATCGTGGATCGTGGTGATGTCGACCTTTAGAAGATCGATGAAAAGGAGAACCTAGCCGACACCTTCACTAAAGCCCTAGCAATCAAGAAGTTCGACAACTATAAGTCGAAGATGGGTATTAGATACTATGCTAAGTGGCTTTAGGATAAGTGAAATTTGTTAGAAATTGTATCCTAAAACCAATCGTCAGCATGTTGACAGTTGAGATATTGTAATTCACTTATTAATTAATAAAATATATTTTGACATCTTTTTTCATCATAAATTTATATCTTCTAATGAACTCCATTATTGTGATGAAGTTCTTAGGACTATTTAGTTTTGATAAAGAGAGGATTTATCGATTAATCCTTAAATTTATTCATGATCAAATGATAAGCTGTTAATTAAGATGACAGCATCTATTGAGCATAGATCGCTGCATGCCATATAGGTTGATTGTCCTCTTAACCAAGCAGTATGGAGATATTGGTATGGCAAGTAGGTGAGATGTATGGGTACATCATCATTGAACATGATCAACTTCAGAGCATTCTGCTATTGAAAATATCTCTGATGGGATATAGGTATAAGTATCCCTTAGACCTGAAATCACCATAGTGACATGTAAGCAACTCACTGTGCTTTGGTACCAGACTAAGTAAATTTTTAATTCAGCAATGGAAGACTTCTAGGCACAGTCAAGTACTTACGAAATCAGAGTATGATCAAGATGGAATTGACCACTCCAAGAGTTGGAGAAGAATGTATCACTGTATTTCAATATAGTAAAACCTTGGCCAGGATAATCCATTAGATGGATTTGATATTTTGAAATACAATATGGACAACATGATCAAAATTGATAGTTAAACTCTAAGGTGTCCTATGAGCATTATGGTCAATGGGTTGAATTATATGGAAACTATATTCGCATGGGTTCTAAGGATAGTGTTCTACACCTTTTGACCTATCCAGCCGTTGGGTATCGTTGCTAGATGGTCACTTTGATTAGAATAAAAATTTATTCCTATACTACCAACTTAGATTCGAACCTATGAGGTCACATACATTAGAGTTGACATTCCAATCGGATGGTTGATCGGTGATTTAATATCATTTTAGGGTTAAATAATTAATACAATTGGTGTTTAACCTAGTGCAAATATTGCAGGAGGATCGATTAGTAATTTGATTACTAATTAACTTAATTTGATTAAGTTAGAAGACTGAGATTAAGTCTAATTAAATATAATTTAATTAGATTTGGTTTAGGCTTGATTGGATCAAGTTCAACTAGTATATTAGATAAGTCAAGTGCAAGGAAGAACTAGTCCTAGTCTAACTAGGACTCGGATCAACCTAATTTTCTAATTTAATTAAAAAATTAAATTAAAATTAAATCTAATTAATATAATTTAATTAAGTTTTTAAATGAGTTAGGGCCTTATTTAATTGGATTGGTTTACTCTTATTTTTATTTGGTTAAAAGACCTTGTTTGACCAAGTCAAAATAGGAGTCCTAGTGTGACTAGGACTCCCTATTCCTTGTGCCACCTAATCCTCACGCCCCACCCTTTTCTTTTTATGTTTTTGTGTGAATAATCTCCATGCCCAAGGTTTCTCATGCCTCTCTTCTCTCTTCTTTTTTCTCATATGGAAGTTTGTTGGAAGACCAAGTCAAAAGGGGAATTAGTTTTGCTCAAGGATTCTATGAGATAGAATCCTTGTCAACCAAAACTCTTCCCATAAGTGTGCCGAACCCATCCTTCTTTATTTTATTTGATTTTCATGGTAAAGGAGGAAATTTTTTTGTGTGCCCCCCTTGCTGGTCCATGGTAGAAAAAAAGGTGGAGGCGCCCAAGAGTTGGGTGCCCCAACAACTTTTCTTATTTGGTCCTTCCTAGTCTAGGTTTTTGACCTAACTTGGACACTACATATCTCTTTATTTAAAGAGAATTTTTGACTAAAATTTTTATGAATTGTAGATATTTGAGAGGCCTCTTTGGTGTAGAAAAATTAAATAAAAATTCATCTGGGTCATGGAGATATTGAAACACAAATCAGGGTGTCTAGAAAAAGAACAAAAAAGAATAAGAGGATCTTCTTCTAGGGTTTTTGTTCGAGATCTCTTCCTTCCTTTTTGTGAGCTTTTGAGAGGTGTCTTAGCATCACAAATCTTCTTCTTTTCTTTTGATATTTTATAGTATCTATGTTTCGAAAGAAGGAAGCATTGGCTCAACCATCGAAGAGAGATTAGCACAGTGCTAGCATACTGTGCTGATTTCCTACATCAGGATCTCTGATCGTATTCGTGGGCTCGTGTGGATGACTTCTAGAGGCCAAATGCGTGTGTGGCTCGTGACTTCATCCTCAAGCCTAGATCAGTAAGTTAGAACATCTAACTTGCTTAGATAATAGATCTAGACTGATTTGATCAACCTTTTCTTTCTTGTTTGATTTTGAATTTCTGATTTAATATCATGCCTTGATCATGTAATAGACCTAAGATTTAGATGTTTACATATTTATTTAAATAAATATTTGATTTATTTAAGTCTTCAGCCACATGATCTTGAAAAGGTTTTAAGATCTATTCGTGAAACCCTAGATCTAGTTCCTTCAAAAATAGCTTTTCTAAATAGAGAGCTAGATGAAGAGGTGTATATGATACAACCTAAAGGTTTCATATCCACAGATGAGTCTAAGATGTGCAAGCTTCAAAGGTCCATCTATGGACTGAAGCAGGTATCTTAGAGTTGGAACATATGTTTTGATAGGAGAATCAAGACGTATGGCTTTGTTAAGAATGAAGAAGAGCTCTGCATATATAAGTGGGCTAATGGTCCAAAAGTTGTATTCCTCATTTTGTATGTGGATGACATTCTTTTAATCAAAAATAATGTCCCTGCATTACAAGAAATAAAGATCTAGCTGTCATCATAGTTGTCCATGAAGGATCTAGGAGAAGCTTCCTATATCCTAGGGATGAGGATCTATAGAGATAGATCTAAAAGGTTGCTTAGGTTGTCCCAATCCACGTACATTGATACTATGCTGAAAAGGTTCAGCATGAAGAATTTTAAGAAAGGCTATCTACCAATAAGCCATAGAATTTCTCTCTCGAAGAGGGATTGTCCAACAACACCTTAAGAGAGAGAGTGTATGAGTAGAATTTTATATGCTTCAGCAGTGGATTCTATCATATATGCCATGACATGTACAAGACCAAATGTTGCATAGTCACTAGAGGTAGTGAGTAGATACCAATCTAATCCAGGGAAGAACCACTGAAAGGTTGTTAAAATCATCCTGAAGTATTTGAGAAATACTAAGGATTAGTGGCTTGTTTATGGTGAGTCGGACTTGAAACTTGTGGGATTTACATACTCCAATTTTCAGTCTGACCATAATGATAGCAAGAGTGTGTCAAGATATGTGTTTACCCTTAATGGTGGAGCTATCTGCTGAAAAAGTTTCAAGTAGCATATTATGGCCGATTCAATGTGCAAGGCAGAGTATATTACTACATCAGATGCTGCCAAAGAAGCGGTGGGGCTAAGGAAGTTCATCACCGAGCTTGAAGTAGCATCCTCCCTAAATAGTCCAATTCTGCTCTTCTACGATAGCTCTGGAGCTATTGCTCAGGCAAAGTATTGGGGGTATCAATACACTTTGATACCACTTATTAAGGATCTCATACCAAGATATTGCGGTAGGAAGAAAGAAGAAAATAAAAATGAGAACAATCAAGTATGTGGATCTGCCTAAATGCTCGCCTCCATGAGGCATGCAAAACTTCACTATGAAAAAGAAAGAGATACAAGAAGAGATTATCCACTCTCAACTAACGTATATAATCTTCTCAACAAGAAGTTATTCTTACCAAACTCTCTCTTGGAGACCTCCTGAAATGACTGCAGTTCGCTATCTAGCTGTCTACCTGAAGCTCCTATTCCTACTGTTAGCTGACACGTCTTGCTCTCTACTCTCAATCATCTCAAGCACTCCCAAAATAACGTCACAGCCAAGCCACTCCTTTTTCTCCCGTTCAAGGATTGCTCCAGCCCTTTAAAGGGCCTGGGTCCATCTTCAGATAGAAATCCGACTGTTGCCAGGAGTCAAAAACAACGTGAACCCCGTAAAAGAGCCCGGTCCACATGCACTATGTGCGTGGACCGTGTGAAAAATGCATCATGCATGCCCATCACGAGGTCACTTGGGCCTAGGCCATGCGCATGCGTGTGCCGCCCTAGGCCCGAGCTGTGTCCCGCACTGGGCCATGTGCCCACACGTGGTGCTAGGCCACGCCCGTGCATGGGCCATGCTGGGCCACGCCCGCATGCTGGATGGCCTTGCACACTAGTGCGCTCCTGGGTCGATGGCTCGCGCACCTATGCCGCACCTCCAATGGGCCTGTCGGCCATGGGCCCCACTTCGGCTTCCTATTCGATGCTTCATGTGCTTCTTTCATGCATATCTTCCTCATCCAGACTTTGATTGAGGCATTCTTGGGCTCTTTAGACTCCGTTTGTCATCTTGGACCTCGCTATGAGCTTAATATGGAAGAATTCGAGGTGATATTCAATCTCAATCTCCATCTCGACTCGATATTCGGTCTCCACCAATCCGAGAGTTCGTCTAGCACCCCCATGCCTTGGGGCAATTGCTTATTGATCATGGATGGGCAAATGTGAGAGTCAAGCTAGGCCGCTCGATCCCACCTCCATCAATGGCTATGATCCTCCTGACCTAAGACCTGCTCGGAGTAGCCTCCTGCGGCAATAGAAACTTCACCTTGCAATGTTGCATATCGTCCTCCCGAGTCTCTTGTCTTGTGCCCGATCCATCTCCACCTGGCGCTCCACCTCGCATTGGGCTTCCTATCATGAGGTAATGTCCTCCATACTTTCTTCCTCTCAGCACCACCCTACTATCGTGCATGACCTTCAGGATTCCTCCATCAGCTTTCCAACTAAAGTGGGTCGAATCCAGTCTGCTCAATAAGATTAGATTCTTCTTAAAGCTGGGTATGTATCGGACCTCACCCAACTTTTTTACTATTCCATCATGGAGCTTCATGCTGACCATCCCACTACCTTTGATCTCACATCTTGATCCGTCTGGTAGGAATACAATGCCCTCATTAGTCTCTAGGGAGTCAAACATCTTCTCTCTACAACATACATGATGGAAACAAGCAGAATCTGTAATCCACTGGGAGGAAGAAGTAGATACCTTATCTATTAATAGAAAGACATCATCATTACCTTCTGTATTGCTACTAGCTACTACCATAGTAGCCCTCATTCGATCCTTGAGTTGTCAACAATCCTTGACTCGATGCCCCAACTTGTCGCACCTGTAGCATCTGATCTTGCTTTGATCCCTCATCTTGGACATGGATCCTCCTCCTCATGATCCTCTACTGCTCCATCTATTACCTCCTGCTCCTTCAAAAACCTCCAAAGTTGAGTTACCTCCATCTAAGCTTGAAGCTAGGTTCTCCCTTCTAAGAACCTCATTCTAGAGTATTGCTGTAGTAACCTCATCCATCTTGATGATGCTCTTTCCCACTAGAAGAGCAGTCACCAAGGACTCATATGAAGGAGAAAGCGACACTAGGAAGACCAAGATTGTGGTCTTCACCTCAACTTTTTCACCAATGTTGAGAAAGTCAGTGAGGATCTTTCAAAAGTTGGATAGATGCTCCTACATGCTCTGACCTTTGTCCATCTGCAGTTAGTAGAACTGCCTCCAAAAGAAGAGGGTATTGGTGAGGAACTTTGCCATGTACAACTCCTCAAGCTTCGACCACAGCACTATCAGAGAAGTCTCATCAAGTACGTGGATCATGACATCATCTACTAAGTACAAGCGGAT
This sequence comes from Cocos nucifera, assembly GCA_006176705.1. Lineage (NCBI taxonomy): Eukaryota > Viridiplantae > Streptophyta > Magnoliopsida > Arecales > Arecaceae > Cocos > Cocos nucifera. The sequence continues at coordinate 25,413 of QRFJ01007712.1, forward strand.
CTTGCTCATCGCCTACATCTGGATCTACTTCTAATCTTTCACCTCTGCAGTGGCTGGCATCTTATCATACAAGAGAGCGTTGATCAAACCATGTTGGATGATAACATCCTTTACCCTTGCTTGCCATAAGGAGAAATTGCCCTTCCCATCAAACATGTTGATCTCCACCTTGATTGCACTTGTCTTCTCCATGTTCTTCAATCTTTATCACCACTACTGCAATCTACACTCTGGTACTGTCTGGGCTCTGATACCAATTGTTGGAGGTATCAACATGCTTTGATACCACTTGTTAAAGATCTTGTACCAAGATATTATAGCAGGAAGAAAGAAGAAAATAAAAATGAGAACAATCAAGTACGTGGATCAGCCAAAAGGCTCGCCTCCATGGGACATGCAAAACTTCATTATGAAAAAGAAAGAGATACAAGAGGAGATTATCCACTCTCAACTCATGTATACAATCCTCTCAACAAAAAGTTATCCTTACCAAACTCTCTCTTGGAGACCCCCTAAAATGATCGCAGTCCGCTGCCTAGTTATCTGCCCGAAGCTCCTGTTCCTGCTGTCAACTGGTGCCTCTTCTCTCTGCTCTCAATCATCACAAGCTCTCCCAAAATCATGCCACAGCCAAGCCACTCCTTTTTCACCCATTCACGAATTGCTCCAGCCTTTTAAAGGTCTAGATCCATCTTCAGATAGAAATCCGACTGCTTCCAAAAGTCAAACACAACATAAACCCCATAAAAGAGCCTGGTCCATGCGCACTGTGCACATGGACCACATGAAAAATGCAACATGTGCGCCCATTGTGAGGCCACCTGGGCCCTGGCCGTGCCTATGCATGCGCCAACCTGGGCCTGAGCTGCGTCCACGTGCACCCGGCCTAGGCCTGGGCTGCGCCCACGTGCACTCGGCCTAGGCCGCACCTATGCCTGGGCTGCACTTGCATGCCGGCTGGCCCGCATGCCTATTTCGCACCTCCAGTGGTCCTATTGATCGTGGGCCCCACTTCGGCTTTCGATCCAATGCTTCACATGCTTTCTTCATGCGTATCTTACTCATCCAGACTTCGATTGAGATATTCTTGGGCTCTTTGGACTTCGTTTGTCATCCTAAATCTCATTGTGGGCTTAATATGGAAGAATTTGAGATGATATTTGGTCTCATGAAGGAACCAAAAGCATAGCCAACGGACGAAGCACATTCTGCATCCACTTCCATCTTGTTTTGAAGATCATGGATTGAGGTGATGTCGATCTTCAGAAGATCGACGGAAAAGAGAACCTAGTCGACCCATTCACTAAAGTCGTTATGGTGAAGGAGTTCAATGATTTCAAGTTGAAGATGGGTATACGATACTGCATCGATTGGCTTTAGACCAAGTGGGAGATTATTGGGAATAGTATCCCAAAGCCAATCATTAGCCTATTGATGCTTGAGCTATTTCATGTAATTATATATGAATTATTAACTGAATAGAAGTTATTCTAGCTTTTTCATCATAAATCTTACATCTTCTAATGAACTTCTGTCTATTGTGATGAAGTCTTTAGGACTATTTAGAATTGATAAAGGAGAATTTATCATTTAGTCCTTAAATATGTTCGCGATCAAATGATATGCTGTTATCAAGGACGACAATGTTTATCGAGTATAGATCGGTGTGTATCATATAAGTTGGTTGTCCTCTTAACCAAAGAGTGTGGAGATATTGGTTTTCTTCTGTCAAGAATTGCTCTGATGGTATATGGGCATAAGTATCCCTCCGACCTAAGATCACCACAGTATATTTCAAGCAACTCACTGTGCTTTGGTGCTAGACTACCTGAATTTTTAATTCAATGACAGAAGATTTTTAGGTACAGTCAAGTACTTGAGGAGTTGGTGCATGAATCAAGATAGGATTGACCACTCCTAGACTCAGGAGCTGTGCTCAATAGTATTTCAATTTAGCAAAGCCTTGGCCAAGGTAGTCCTAGTGAGGGGTCACAGGACTAATTACTTTGAGACATGATTTGGATGTATCTTCCAGGATTGACAGTTAAACCCTGAGTCATCCTATGCATAGAGGACAAAGGGATGAATTATGTGGTAACCATATTCACGTAGGTTCTAAATATTGCGATTATACTATTCGACCTATCGAAACATCGGGTACCATTGCTAGATGGTCACTTTGATTAGTTCAAGAAAATGGTTCCTATGCTACCGGCTTAGGTTCGAACCTACGGGGTCACAAACACTAGAGGTTCCTATCCGATCTAATGGCTGATCAAGAGAAGATTGATTAGTGATTTGATCACTAATTAATTCAATTTGATTGAGTGATTATTTTTAGATCAAGACCAATTGAATTTGATTAATTTGAATTTGCCCCGATTAGGTTATAAGATGATCTAATCATCAAGGAGGTTTAATCTTTGATTTGATTAGAGATTTGGCTTGATTAATTTCTAATTTGATTAAGATTTAACTGATCCTAATTAAGACTAAATAAGTTAGATTTAATTGGTTCGATTGGATGATAAACATTAGACTAGTTTGACTAGTCTTATGTGCCACATCACCCTGATCTTGCGCCACCCTTTTTCTCCATGAGAATTGAGAATTCTCATGAAGAAATCCATGCATGAGAGGGCGCACGCCCTTCCTTTCTCATGCATCACGTAGATAAGATAGGCTTGTTATTATTCAAATTCAAAGAAGTTTGAGTTTGAATGAACAAGCCAACCATCTTATCTAAAATCCTTATGCCTCCCATGTTTGTGCGCATATATAAAGTCTGATTTTATGGACGTGCACAAGGAGAAAAGGTGAGAACGTGAAGAAGAAAAATATAAAAGACAGAGAAAGGAAGAGAGAAGAGAAAAGGTTTCTCTACATGTATGAACCCCTCCTCCTCTGCATGAGAAATCCAAACAATAGAAAGAGAGTTCTAGGCGCAAAGGGTTTTAGATGAGAGCATACCCTAGAATCTATCTAGGGTTTGAAATTTAGATCTATGACTTATAAGGGTCATGACCTCATAGATCCAACCAGAAGACCTCCTCTTCATCATCTTCTATGTTCACCGAGGTCCAGAACATTCGAAGACCCCATGAAGAAGATCAAGAGAGTTTGATTTATATCAGCCATTGAAGACTTCTATTCGAAGCTAGCACTCAAGAGGAGTTGATCAGGATCTGGGCCTTGTGTGGATTACCTATGGAGGCCAGACATGTTTGTGGCTGTGTTGCAGCAATTATATCTACACTGAGGAGATCAGATTGTGGAGATCATCTACTCGTGAAAAGATAACATATTCTGAACATGTAGATGTAGTAAAATAGTTTTACTGCACTCGCTATTTTATTTTTTAGATATGCATGCATATATGATACATTAGATCTTGATTGTGTAGGATTCTTTAGATTAGATCTATAGCTTTTATTATTAATTTGATTAATAATAATTTTTGCTGCATATGATTTTTGAAAAAAAATTTAAAAATAGAGCTAGAAATCCTACGTGTTCTCTTCATCAAGTCCATCTTGGTTCTCATTAAAAACATGGACTTGACCAACTACAACTATTGTAATTGATCAAGAGAGTCCTTGACCTAATCTAAGATAACTATTGATTAGATTTTGTCAATTCTCTAATTAAATCCATTCTTTAATCTAACCTTACGTCTAATCCAATTAATGGACCTAATTCCCACTAACCCATTAACCCAAGTCTTATGATTTGTGTCTTAAGATCTTCAATTCACAATCCTAAATCCTAATCAAATAATTTCTTAATTCTTAATTAAGTTTTGGGCTAAGGGTTGGGGTTCGGTATTTCAAAAATAGTTTTTCATATTTGTAAAATATTTTTACAACATGGTTCTATCAACCAGTAGTATGTTTGAATCATAATCAATATATAAATAGAAAAAACTTGAAACTACTTTAGATCTAATCTAAACATGTTCATGTAATTGAAACTATTTCAATTCTAATTAATCATAAATCACATTAGATCAAATCTAATATATTTATGATGATCAAAAATTAGATTAAAATACTTTTAATCAGATCATAAAATTTCTTAGATCTAATGTAAAATTTTATGATCAAGATTTTAGATCAGCACGTAGTAGGACAACCTTTTCACTATAAGGAATAAACCTTACGTAGGACAACCTTATAAGATTAGTCTGTAAAATCAAAAACATTAACTTTCAAATTTAAATAATTTTAAATTTAATTAATCATAAATTAATCTAGATCATATCTAATAAATTTATGATTAATAATAGATCTACATGAACTAGGACAACCTTTTCCCCATAAGGGATAAACCTTACAGTAGGACAACCTTAAATGATCAGTTTATGTGATCTATTATTTTATTTAATTTTAGATTTAAATAATAGATTATAATTTAGATTTAATCTAAATCATTAATATAAACATGCAAAAATTTATGTAACAAATAACCTGGCTCTGATACTAATTAAAGGAAATCGATCTAGGGTTCTAGGGTTAGATTTTGAAGTTTTTCAGATCTATGTTGTGGAAGACATGAATTAATCATATAAATTTATAAAAATATAAGAAAAACTCTAGATCAGGGATCCTATTACATGATTAAAACATGCTATTAAATCAAAAATTAAAAGATTAGAAAATAAAATGTTGATCATATCAATATTAGAACATGCTAGATCAAATCGAGATTCAAAAAGGAGATCAGATCTCACTTATCCTTGCAATTTAGACTTTCTAACTCACTGATCTGGGGTTGAGAATGATTTTCTAAGCCGCACATGTGTCCGACCACTACAGGATGTGTTAGATATATGTGCCCTAGAAGCCAGAATTGGCTGACACTTGTAATACACTTCTAGGGGCAAAATTATAATTTTGACAATAATTTATAAAATGGGTTATTTTCTATCACACCTGTGTATTTAGTGTCTGTGATACATCCTTTGAGTTAATGGTAATGATAATTCATATTTTCAAGAGTTGAAAATTTAAGACATGAATAATCATTATTAACTCATAAACAGCTCCCGACCATAGGATCATTACGAGGATGGTGATTGATCCAAAAGGTTGGTGTACGATCGCTTCTCTTTAGTAGATGAGTCTTGAGTCTACGGTGTGGAGATACCGAAGCGAGAGTACAGGTACTCGTTAGAGAACGAGGGCACTGAGCGTGACCACCTCGAGTAGTCATTAGGAAGTCTACCTTCTCGTCAATGACTGACTCGATGCTGCAGTAGTGTGTCTGGTTCTTTGACCTGAGATGCATCGACAGTTCACCTTGAGGGTGTTATAGTTTGACTACACCATTACTCGGTCTCCTAGCCATATGGAACCCTGAGGTGTATGTTGGCTATAGCATGTTCATTGTAGGAACTGGATTGCATCAAGATGGGATCTATCTACCTCGGTGGTAGAGGAGCAGCCCTATGATAATCATGAGAATCAAGTCCTGAAGCCCATGGCCATGGTAGAGTGAAATAATAGAAAGAGTTTCTATTTAGATTTTCACATTGGACTCGAATCGAATGATTATATCATATGACAGAGACTAGGGTTTGATGAGTTTACCTTTAACCCTAATCTGATCGGGGCTCAAGATAGAAGAACTGAATCACACAGGTAGCTGCACCAAGAGGTTCGCATTCAGCTCTGATGGGTTGCCACCATATACTGCTAGGTGTCACTGGTGGATTTTGGGAGCAATTAGAATGATTTAGATGATCGATCATTCTAGCTATTCGAATCAGAAGAGTTCTGATCCATCGAAAGGAGTTTCGATGATGTCTATGATAGAGATCATGACATATCCCATTACCATATAGAATTGAACCTAACTGGGTCACACAAACAAGGGTTTGAATCTGGTGATCATCAATTGAACTGATCTAGTTCAATTGATCTGAATGAGATTCAATTAGGTTCAAGGAAATCGTGCTAGCACTCGATTGAACCTAACGTTCTTCTTTTACTATCATAAATAAGTTGTCCTGTCTGAGCCAAAGGAGTTTGTGCTCAATCAGAGGCCTTCATATGGTCTGATTGGAGGTTGTCCAAGTCAGAATAGGTTGTCTTATTTGTAAGACATTACCTGCCATTTTTGGTCACCTGCCATTTCTTGTTCTTTGACTTTGGTCAAAAGTCTACCTTTGACTGGTCAAACATTGACCATTGACCCTTTGACTTTTGACCACATGTCATGCACCTATTGGAGAGCTGGTGGGGGCCTGTCCCCCTACCAGAACCTGGCAAGGAGAAAGGGCGCACGCCAAGGGTGGCGTGAGCCCAAGTAGGAGGCGCCTAGGAGTCCTTGTTGGACAAGGACTCCACCTCCCTTTTGGATTCCAATCAGAGTTCTACTAAGAATCCAGTTTGACTGGTCTTAGGCGCCCTCTAAGGAGGAATCCAGGGGTCTCTATTCCAACCAATCAGATTTAGATCTGATTTCACAAAGGGTTGTGATTGGTTGAGAGGAAGAGGAGTTGGATCACAAGAGGTCTATAAATAAGACCCTGCGCCCAACCCTAATTCTAATGCTATTAGACACGCCCCAAGGCTGCCTCTCCCCTCCTTCTCCACGCCATAGTCTCTTCTCCCCTTGCTCTCCACGTCCAAAAGTGTTTTGGATTTAGGTTGGTGCGATTCAGATCAAGGAAAGGCGATCAAAAGCAAGAAGGCTGCACTGCTGCAAAAGGACGACTGCATATCTTCAAAAGAGTTTTGAAGATCCTCCAGATCAGATCCAGATCTGACTTTTGGAGGTGTGATAGAGAAGAAGAGGATCTCCAGATCCAACCTGAGTGGATACCGGTAGAGGCCAGGCGCTTGCGTGGCTAAGATCCAGAACCTTCCGCTGCAATCAGGATCATCTACAGGGTAATAGGATTACCCAAATCAGGTAAATTAAATTTGATTTAATTTATCTTATTTTATTTTATTTATTAAAATAATAAGAATTAGATCTGAAACATATCAAGATCTGATTGAGATCAAGAGAAAATTTTTGAAATATATCTCTTGATCTGATCAGATCTGGACGAACCTGGACCGGGAAATCAGGATTTCCCTTCAACTGGTATCAGAGCCATGGTTCTAAATTGTTTAGATCTGATTTTAATTTTATTTTAATTAGAAAATAAAGTGATTTCATATGTCACATGAGATGTGATCAGATCTGAAATCAGAAAAATTAAAATTAAATGATTTGGATCTAAGAACATGAAGATATGCATGACTAGTTCTAGAATAGAATAGTTCTATAGAATAGTTTTGCATGTCTTTGATTTAATCTAATTAAATCATATTTTAGATCTTCTTATTTACTGTTTTCTGATATTATAAGTGTTATAATAACATCTGATAAGCAGCAAATAAAAATTATTTTATTTTAAATATCATATGAGATATGATAGATGCATGACTAGACTAGTTGTAGAATAGTTCTACATAATTATCTAGATTAGAATTTATTTTGATTAGATCAATTTAAATCTAATTTTTCAGATTATTATGTGATAATTTAGATCTAAAAACATGCATGATTATGATACATGAGATGTATGCAAAATATGCCTTGATTAGATCTAAATTTGTATATGAGATATATGATATAGATCTATAACTGTTTTGTAGATTTACATGTTCTTGATTAAGGCGTTCCTCTTGGCCGTCCGGTCATAAGAACGAAGAAGAGTTTAAAGGCCCTCTCTTCCCATTCGATGGGGTGTTCTTATGACGTGTAGGGGTGATGCGTGTTCGTCCTTAATCAGAAACCCAAAACTTACTTTCTGCAAAACCCTAGATCCTGAAACCCTAGGATTTATTGTGCGTATTTTGTTTATGAACCCAACTTAATTAAGAATTAAGTTTATGGAATATCAATTAGATCTAAAATTGAGAATTTCAGATCTAAGACATATTCATAATACTGGGTTCGGGCTTGGGTAGCTCAATTAGGTCTAAGCGGTTGATCAAACCGAATCAAGAGTTGGTTAGATGGGATCAATAATGCTTAAATTGACCAGCCTAATAGGATTAAGTCTGGGTCAAGATTGAGTCACGATCAAGCAAGACCTAATTAGGCTCAAAGGTTAGAGTCTGGATTGTAGGCTAACCCAATTGGTTCTGACTCAACAATTTGGTGGCTAAGGTAAGTTTGGCACAGACGACCGACTGGTTTTTAATTGGAAGCTACTCGACCTGAATGCATTCTTGTGTGAGTTAACGGCATATTCCTTCCACCGATCTCACTTACCTGGCCATATCTGTTGACACAGTTCTGATCTGAGGTGGTCAATAATCCGAGCTGACCCATGCCACTAGGTTAGTCATAATTGTTATAACTAAGCCAAGTCTAGTTTAATGAGACCTGAATCAATTCTCCCTAGGAAAAGATTA
>QRFJ01007714.1:0-48518 GCA_006176705.1 Cocos nucifera
GCTTTGCTCGTCCTCGAGTAAAGAAAGAATTTAGTTTAGATCAATTACCATATTTTGTTGAGATCTTCCTTCACAAAAATAAATCTAGGAATTTAAGATCAAAAGTTTAGACAGTATCACTAACTAAGTATTGAGTTTTCAGAAGTAAATTTCATGGCAGATTAATCAGAAACTTTCTTAGAGTTCATCTAAAGATTTTCAGCACTTTGTGTCGTGAATACTAACTTAGCATTTGGGTGTTGATTCAAAGGGCAAATGAATCTTCTTTTTTATCACCTATTTTGGTTAGTTTTTTATATACTCCCAAGTTAAGTGCATGAATTAAGGTAGCTTTCACACTGCTTCTTTTTTTTTTTTTTTTTTTTTTTTTTTTTTTTAAATTGTGCTGAGCATCCTGGCCTTCCCTTCACCATTTGATGTGAACTTCTACATTTAAGGTGCAAAGTTCTAGTTTAGGGCAATCCACATATACTCTATTTTTTGCACTTTTTTTTTTTTTTTTTTTTTTTTTTTTTTTAGAAAGCAGGTAGCTCTTTCCTTAAATTCAAGTTTCTTTAATTGAAGTATATATAAACCATCAATTTTTAGTGATAATTGAATCCTCAATTTAGCCTTATAATCAAACACCTGCTGTGCTTCATTAGTGTGCATGTGCAAGTAGAAGTGCTGTTAGCCTTTAAATGACCTAAGTAGGTTGCTAATGGTCTGACCAAATAATCTGCTTCTTGACTCGCTACCATTATTAGTTAATACTTTCTAACTTTATTACTTTATCCTAGTTTATTTTGCTTAAGATTCTCTTTCCCAAAATATGGTTTGTTCAAAATTTTTATTTTTATATTATTTATTTTTTTTAATAGTTTTATTATTATTATATATATTATTTATTTATTTATTTAATTTTTTTTTTAAATTTTTTTTTAATATTTTATTTATTTTATTATTATTATTATTATTTTATTAATTTTATTTTTATTGATTTATTTATTTATATATATATATATTTTTTTTTTTTTTATTATTATTTTATTATTATTATATATATTATTTTTTTTTACTTTTTACCCAACTGAATTGACATTGTCCTCAATAAAAGAGTGTAAATTATGTTTATTTATTTAGCATGGGTCTTGAAGCTTATGATCCTTCTTCCGCTTTTTGGTTCTCCAACTTAGCCTAAAAAAAAATAAATAAATAAATTAGATTCAAGAAGTATTGGGTTGCCTCCCAATAAGCGCTAAGTTTATTGTCTTCAGCCAGACAAAATGCAGTTTAATTCATTGTGGTTCTATTAATTGCACTTGATCAAATATTTCGATTGTAATGATATCCCTTCGATATATGGTTTAAGCCTTTGGCCATTTACCTTAAAAAAATTTTTTAGTCCTGGGATCATAGAGTTTAATTGCACCATGTGGGAATACATGATTAACTATATAAGGTCCATCCCATCTGGATTTTAGTTTTTCAGGAAATAATCGAAGCCTTGAGTTAAATAACCAGACTTGTTGATTTGGCTCAAAGGTTTTTCTTGAAATATGTTTATCATGGAAGGCTTTCATTTTTTCCTTATAAATTTTTGAATTTTCATAAGCTTCTTGCCTTAATTCTTCTAATTCACACTTAATTGTAACATCCGATTGGAACCAGCTTTGTTTAAATTGAAATTTAATTATTTTATTGCCCAATATGCTTTATGTTCAAGTTCTACCGGAAGGTGACATGCTTTTTCCATAGATTAATCTATAGGGAGACATTCCAATGGGGTTTTATAAGCTGTCCTATAGGCCCATAATGCATCATCCAATCGATCTGACCAATCTTTTCGATCAGGCCTAATAGTCTTTTGTAAGATATTCTTGATTTCCCTATTAGAGACTTCTACCTGACCACTTGTTTGCGGATGGTATGGTGTAGCTATCTTATGTGTCACCCCATATTTTCGTAATAAAGTTCTAAATTGATGATTTGTAAAATGGGTACCCCCGTCACTAATGATAGCACGTGGAAATCCGAACCTGGAAAAGATATTCTTCTGAATAAATTTTAGGACTACTTTATGATCATTGGTTCGAGTTGCTATTGCTTCAATCCATTTAGAAACATAATCGACAGCTACCAAAATGTATTCAAATCCATTGGAAGGTGGAAAAGGTCCCATAAAATCAATTCCCCATACATCAAAAATTTCAACCACTAAAATGGGGTTCAAAGGCATCATGTCTTTCTTTGAAATATTCCCTAAGGCTTGACACTTAAAACACTCCTGACTAAAAGTATGGGCATCCTTAAATAATGTTGGCCAATAAAAACCACTTCTGTAACACTTTGGCCGCAGTTTTTCGTCCAGAAAAAGTGTCCTCCACAAGCAAGAGTATGACAAAATTGTAAGATACTCCATTGTTCAGATTCAGGAACACATCTACGAATGATTTGATCAGCACAAATTCTAAAAAGCTCAGGATCTTCCCAAAAATAATATTTGATTTGAGCAAAGAATCGATCCTTTTCATTCTTAGACCAGCCATCAGGAATTTGTCCTATGACTAAGTAATTGACAATATTTGCAAACCAAGGAGTCTTTGTATGTGAAACTGTTAACAATTGTTCATCTGAAAAAGATTCTCTGATTGATACAGGTTCATTATCTTTCACTAGGATCCTAGACAGATGGTCTGCTACAACATTTTTAGATCCCTTCTTATCTCGAATTTCAATGTCAAATTCTTGTAACAGTAAAATCCATCTAATTAATCATGGTTTAGCATCTTTCTTTGAGAGCAGGTATCTCAAGGCTGAATGATCCGAGTAAATTATGATTTTTGATCCTAATAAATATGATCTAAACTTTTCTAGGGCAAACACAATGGCTAGCAACTCTTTTTCAGTGGTGGTATAATTCATTTGTGCTTCATTCAGAGTTCTACTAGCATAATAGATCACTACAGGACATTTGTTTACCCTTTGGCCTAGGACAGCTCCTATGGCAAAATCTGAGGCATCGCACATAATTTCAAAAGGTAGTGACCAATTAGGAGGTTGTATGATTGGAGCTTTGGTCACAGCTTCTTTTAAAATTTCATAAGCTTTAAGACAATTTTCATCAAAGTTAAAAGAAACATCCTTAGCAAGGAGATTACACAAAGGACGAGAAATTTTAGAGAACTCTTTGATGAAGCGACGATAGAATCCTACATGACCAAGAAAAGATCGAATTTGTTTGACAGAAGTGGGAGGAGGAAGTTTAGAAATTAGTTCAACTTTAGCTTTATCTACCTCAATCCCTTTCTTGGATACTATATGTCCTAAAACGATCCCTTCTTGAACCATGAAGTGGCTCTTTTCCCAGCTTAACACTAGATTAGCCTCAATACATCGTTTTAATATTTTCTTCAAATTGTTGAGACAACTCTCAAAAGATTCTCCAAAGACTGAAAAGTCATCCATGAATATTTCTAAGAAATCTCCTATCATGTCTGAAAATATTGACATCATGCACCGTTGAAAAGTTGCAGGTGCATTACATAATCCGAATGGCATTCTACGAAAAGCAAAGGTTCCATAAGGACATGTAAAGGTGGTCTTTTTCTTGATCTCCTGGGTAGATTGCTACCTGATTGTATCCCGAGTATCCATCTAAAAAGCAAAAGTATTGTTGGCCTGCTAGTCTTTCTAGGATTTGATCGATAAAGGGTAAGGGAAAGTGATCTTTTCGGGTGGTTGTATTGAGTTTTCTATAATCTATGCAGACACGCCACCCAGTGGAAAGTCGTGTTGGTACTAAGTTTCCATGTTCAGTGCGGACAACCGTAAGTCCAGATTTTTTTGGAACAACTTGTGTAGGACTCACCCAGTGGCTGTCAGAGATAGGATAAATAATTCCAGCATCTAACCATTTAATTACTTCTTTCTTGACTACTTCTTGCATGTTAGGGATTAAGCCTTCTTTGCATCTCTCGAGTTGGTTTGGCATTATCTTCTGTATAAATATGGTGCATGCATATTGACGGACTAATTCCTTTTAAATCGGCAACGGTCCACCCTATGGCCTCTTTATATGTTTTTAGAATATTTACCAATTGGTTTTCCTGTTCAGTAGTTAAGTTGGAAGCAATTATTACTGGTAGGGTTTTCTTTGATCCTAAAAATACATACTTAAGTGATTCAGGTAAAGGTTTTAGTTCAAGTTGTGGTGGGGCCTGAATTGAAGGACGTAGTGGTTCAATTTTTCGCTCAGGTAAGGGCTCAATTTTCACTGACCAAGGTAATGAATGTGATGGTTGAGGTAAATTAAGCAGGGTATTTACTTCCTGGGTTTGAGTATCTTCAGTGGGTTCATCATCTTGTAGTAAATCTAAGGAGGAATTAGATTCAACTATTTCATCTATCTGATTGATTACAAAGCAGTCTTCCTCCTCTTGGGTGTACTTTGGGGTATTAAAAACATTAATTCTTACTTTTTGATTCCCAAAAGAAATATCCATAGCTCCCGTTTTACAGTTGATATTGGCATTGGCGGTTGCTAAGAATGGACGTCCTAAAATTATGGGATTTTGGTTCAGCTCTTGGGATGGTTCCATGTCAAGTATGAGAAAGTCTACAGGAAAATAACATTTATCTACTCTAACTAGAACATCCTCAATTAAACCACGCGGTGTTTTTATAGATCTATCAGCTAATTGCAAAATGACTGACGTGGGTTTTAATTCTCCAATCCCAAATTTTTCATAAACCGAGGTTGGAAGGAGGTTTACACTAGCTCCTAAGTCTAGTAATGCTCGGTTCAAAGGTTATACCTCCAATAACACATGAAATTAAGGGTGCACCAGGATCTTTCATCTTTTGAGGTATTGGATTTAACAGGACCGCACTTACATCCTCGGATAGCATAACTCTTTTGGTGGTTCGTGGCTCACGCTTTTGGGTACAGAGTTCTTTAAGAAATTTAGCATAGGCTGGAACATGCTGAATTGCATCGATGAGGGGTAAATTAATATGAACTTGTTTAAATAGTTCCATTAGCTCCTTGTTGCGTGTTTCTTGCTTTTTGCGAGAAGAGCCTGCTTCTAAGGCCGAAGGGAAATGGGGCTTTGGGTTTATATGTCTCAGCTAATTCATCTGTTCTCTTCTTTTCTTTATCCATCTTATCAGTGTCAGTACCAGTCTTAAGCTCAAGTTCTTCTATATGATTATCCTCTTCTTCAAATTTCTCATCTTGGCTAACATCAGTATTGGCCTCTATCACCTGGTCTTGATATGGGTCCTTAAGAATCCTACCACTTCTAAGTTCAGATATTGCTTTGGCATTTTCTAATTGGGGGTTCTTAGGTGGAATGTTAGATGGATGAGTAAATCCAGGTGGTTGATAGACATTGGATGGATTATTTTTAGGATTTGCAATTGGTTGGCTTGGTAATTGACCCGGTTCTCTCCTCATGCTAGACTCAGCTATTTGTCCTATTTGAGCTTCTAGTCTGGCGATTGATTGTTGTTGGCTTAGAATTAATTGTTGAAGTTGATTGAATTTATCGTCGGCTAGATTGGTCTGTTGAGGAGGTGGGTATGAGGGTTGATTATAATGTAGTGGTTGAGAAGACTGACTAGGCTGACCCTTATTATAGGCATAGTTCTGGTATTGGGGCCTATTTTGATAATTCTGAACTGGTGGGATTTGGGTCTGAGCCTGAGTTTGTTGTGGTTTCCAAGAGAAATTAGGATGGTTTCTCCAACCAGGATTATATGAATTTGAATATGGGTCATTAAGTGGTTTTGAGTAACCTTGAGCAGCTTGGACTTGTTCTTGGATAAGAGGTGGTAATTGTGCAACCGTGGGACATTCACTTACATGATGTGTTGGGCTAGCACAAATAGAGCAAATCACTTGATAATTAGAAGCTGGTGTGTATTGTGCAGGGGATTGTTGACCTAAGTTTAGGAATTGATCTAATTTCTGTGCAATAAGGTCGACTTTATCTAATTTTTGTGCTATTATGTTCAAATCTGCCTTAGAATTGAGTTCCGAAGTTTTGATCTCATAAATTCCTGCCCGTTTTTGTTGAGAAATTGATCTTTCATAAGAAGATAATGAAGCATGGTTAATAGAGTTTTCACTTAAAGTTTCAAACAAGGTATAAGCTTCATCCTCACTTTTGCTCATGAATGCACCTCCACAGGATGCATCAACCATCTGCTTATATTGATCTCCTAAACCTTCATAGAAAGCTTGTACAATTTGCCACTTAGATAGACCATGGTGTGGGCATTTTCTAAGGAGTTCCTTAAGTCTTTCCCATGATTCATGAATTTGTTCCCCTGGAAGCTGAGCAAATCCCGTGATGGCTCGCCTCATGGTATTGGTTCGTCCTATGGGATAAAATTTCTTAAGAAATTCATGTTGCATCTCTGCCCATGTTTGAATTGTTCTTCCTAATGTGCCAAGCCAGTACTTGGCTTTATCTTTTAATGAGAAAGGGAACAAGGTCAGTCTAAGGGCATCATCAGAAAAATTCTGAATTTTTACCGTAGAGCAGATTTCTAAGAACTCATCCAGATGTTTGTAAGGGTCTTCATTGGCATTCCCATAAAAAGATGGGAGCATCTGGATTGTGGTCGACTTAATCTCATAGTGGCTAGCAGGGATATCAGGTATGTGGATGCAAGTCGATGGGTTGTAGGTGGAAGGAATAAAGTATTCCTTCATCTGCCTAGGTGGTTCTTCACGATTTCCAGCCATTTGATTATCTGGTCTTAAATGAATTAGTCTTTCAATTTCAGGATCTGGTTTAACTAGGTCAGGTAAAAGTGATCTTCTACCGTGCATGTACTAGTGCAATTTGATATATGGTTCAATTTTTTTTTTTTTTTTTTATTATTATTTTTTTAATTTATTTTTTATTTTTTTAAGAAAAGAAGAGAGAAAGAAAGAAGAGGAAAAATCCTAAAGAATCTTAAATCTGGAGAAGATAGGGAGGAGTTAATTGGTTTATGTTAGATATTATTTGGCAAACAAGTTAGGCAATCAATCTGACTGACTAAGAGTTATCCTAGATCTAGACAGCTCCTAACTGCCAAGATCACCTTCAAGCCCTCCAAATAGAGGATTAACCAATCAACTGGCCAGGTAAGTGTAAAGTCGGTGGGAGTCCCTCCGTTGCTTGCCTTAGACACCAATTGTGCTTGGCCAGGTAAGCGAACAGAACCAATTAAGTAACCACCTTCTTTCGGGCCCAATCATCCCTGAACCACTTTCCTAGACACCAGTCAAATTGATTAATCCTAACTTGGTTCAACTCTTAGGATTTCTTGTCCTATTGAGCTCGAATATCCTTAAAGGTTAATGTCTAATTGATTTTAAGATTTAAGGTTTGGGTTAATGCAGGATGCTGGTTGGTTGTTTGTGGGCTAAGGAAGGGTGATCAAATCCCCACCTTATCTTGTTTAATGGGTTGTGCCCTTAATTTGGTTTAATATGAAATATGCAAAAAAAAAAAAAATTCCAATCAAAGAGTTCTATGCAATTTAAACTAATTAATTAAATTATAAAAAGGCTTACCTTGACTCCAGCAATCACCAAAAATAAGAATAAAAACTAAATATGATGGATGCTCTAAATAATTAGGGTTTCTAATCTTGTGATGAGATTTTTAATTAGGTTTATGTAGGTAATATTTTTAATTAATTTAAAATAAAGCAAATATTAAAAATAAAGAAAGAGATTTAGGGTTTAGGAATGATCTCACCGAATAGGATTGAGAGTTTTGTTCGTGCCCTAATCTTTCCTTGTTCCTTTTTTTTTTTCTTTTCTGCAAAATAAATAAAAAAAATAATGAGTAGGCAGTAAAAAAAAAATCAAAGAAATAAAGAAATTTTAATTTTTATGCCTCCCCGGGCAACGGTGCCAAAAACTTTGATAGGGACACGATGCTGTCGTTAAGACACCGTGTTTATCAATTTAAATCCGACTCTTTACTTTTTTAAACTAACTAAAAATTATGAAGAAAGTGGTGAGTCGGGTCGAATCCACAAAGAGGCAATGATTTATTTCTAAAATCTTTGATTTTTTTTTTTTTAAGAAAAGAAAGCAAAGATTAAAGTCGAAAAATAGATCTATAAATAAAAATAGAATTTAAATTATGCAAAAATAAATTTGATACTAAGATCTACTATTTTAGATCTTAGCAACTACTTATAGTAAAATTAAAGAGCAATAAAGAACAAATAATTTAAAGAGCTAGAATTGAAAAGAATAATGAAACTTTCTTTATTAAATTTAAAACTAAGATGCAGAATTTAAATACAAGAAATTAAAAAAAATTTAGAATTTTTAATACAAGAAATTAAAGAAAAAAAAAAACTAGATGAAGATCGCAGATCGGCGTAGGCATGAAGATGGCGTAGAAGACCGGCTCTTCTTCTCAGCAGCACCGCAGCTTTGAAGCAACCTTTAATCCCGAGCTTGACTTCCACCCTATACCTTAGCTTCTCTTTCCAACCCCTCCTTCTTTCTTAGAGGCTTAGGATCCTTTTTATAGAGCTAGAAGAGGTAGATCTTTATTTTCTAAAAGCAATATGGGACTAATTCCCTTTGTAATCATAAAAATTTGAATAAAATTTGAATAAAAACAACCCTGTCACATCTCTGGTAAATCTGGTAAAATCAGGCTATCCGATAGGAATCGAACGGTTCAAAAATCGTCAAAATCGAATGCCTATCAGCCTAGATCAGCTCGAATTGAATACTGGCCATCCGATCGCGCTTGATCGAGGAAATCTGGCTGCAAATCGCGCTTCGGGAGTCCTGATCACTGCCGAGAGCGTTCTGGACCGTCGGATCGAAGCTGAAATCAGGCGCTGCCATTTGATGGTGATCCGAGTGAAGTTGGCAATCGGAAAAAATGCTAACCGTCCGATCTTAACCGCAATCAACCGCAACCGTCCGATCGCGCAATTACTGTTCCCATGGACCGCGTAGACCGGCCGCACCGCACACCGCAACCAATCAACGCTTCTGTCACCGAGTGAAATGACCAGATTGCCCTATGAGCCGTGATAAAATTTTGTAGACCCTTTAAGGGTCTAGGTCTACCACGTGGCAGGCTCTGATTCATCGGATTTTGCTGAGCTGGCGGTCCACGCCTGGATCGTAGACCGGCTGATGGCTTCAATGACTGAGTCGGCTTTGATGGCTCGGCTTCGCTTGGTGGCTTGGCTTGCGGAGCCGGTTGAGCCGTTTTCTCTTTTTTTTTTTTTTTTAATTTATTTATTTAATTTTTATTTATTTTATATTTTTTTAAAAATTCATATCTTTTTCATTTTAGCTCCATTTTACTTGAAATTTATTTCGTTGTGATCAAAAAAATGAGCTCTTTCTTTTAATAATAAAATTTTATTTCTTAATTTTTATTTATTTTTTATTATTTTTTAATTAATTTTTTAATTAATAAAAATATGAATTTTTTAAAAATTATGTATAAATTGATTGATAATTCTTAAAAATTAATATAAATTAATTAATAAATTAATACTTTTATTGGTGAATTTATAATGCTTATCAATGATCACCAGATTCAAACCCTTATTTGTGTGACCCAGTTAGGTTCAGTTCTGTATGGTAATGGGATATGTCATGATCTCTATCATAGACATCATCGAAACTCCTTTCGATGGATCAGAACTCTTCTGATTCGAACAGTTAGAATGATCGATCATCTAAATCATTCTAATTGCTCCCAAAATCCACCAGTGACACCTAGCAGTATATGGTGGCAACCCATCAGAGCTGAATGCGAACCTCTTGGTGCAGCTACCTGTGTGATTCAGTTCTTCTATCTTGAGCCCCGATCAGATTAGGGTTAAGGTGAACTCGTCAAACCCTAGTCTCTGTCATATGATGTAATCATTTGATTCGAGTCCAATGTGAAAATCTAAATAGAAACTCTTTCTATTATTTCACTCTGCCATGGCCATAGGCTTCAGGACTTGATTCTCATGATCATCATAGGGCTACTCCTCTACCACCGAGGTAGATAGATCCCATCTTGATGCAATCCAGTTCCTATAATGAACATGTCACAGCCAACATACACCTCAGGGTTCCATATGGCTAGGAGACCGAGTAATGGTATAGTCAAACTATAACACCCTCAAGGTGAACTGCCGATGCATCTCAGGTCAAAGAACCAGACACACTACTGCAGCATCGAGTCAGCCATTGACGAGAAGGTAGACTTCCTAATGACTACTCGAGGTGGTCACGCTCAGTGCCCTCGTTCTCTAACGAGTACTTATACTCTCGCTCCGGTGTCTCCACACCGTAGACTCAAGACTCATCTACTAAAGAGAAGCGATCGTACACCAACCTTCCAGATCAATCACCATCCTCGTGATGATCCTATGGTCGGGAGCTGTTTATGAGTTAATAATGATTATTCATGTCTTAAATTTTCAACTCTTGAAAATATGAATTATCATTACCATTAACTCAAAGGATGTATCACAGACACTAAATACACATGTGTGATAGAAAATAACCCATTTCATTAATTATAGTCAAAATTACAATTTTGCCCCTAGAAGTGTATTACAAGTGTCAGCCAATTCTGGCTTCTAGGGCACATATATCTAACAGGAGGGAGAGGGGCAGCCTTGGGGCATGGGCTAAGAGAGAACTCTATAAAAGTGGGGTGCAGATAGGGTTTATATAGATCATGCTGTGCCATGCAGTGCCACATCATCCTGGCCAATCATGTTGCTTCATGCAAGCAGATCTAAATCTGATGGATGGCATGACATCACCTGATTCAATCAGATAAGAGTTCCACTAATTCATCTTTAGATGGTGCCTAAGACTGGTCAAAGTCTATAGCTAGGGGTCACCAAAGTAGAATCCAAGAAGCAACCTGGAGTCCCATCCATATGGGACTTCAGTCGTCCCTATCCATGGGCGCATGCCTCCCTAGGTGTGCACCCCCTTCTTTTTAATTCTAGTAAGGGGACAAGCCCTTATCTGCTCTCCAATAAGTGCATGACATATGGACAGATGTCCAAGGGTCAAAGGATAAGAATTAGCAGGTGACGAAAAATAGCAGGTGTTGTCTCAAATTTATCTCATAAATTAAGATAACCTTTTTCTGACCTGGACAAGCTTTAGCCAGACCAAGTAAAGATATCTGAGTGAGCACAAACTCATTTGGCTCAGTCGAGATAACTTTTAATGATAATATAAGAAGAATGTTAGGCTCAATCGTGTGCTAGCATGATTTCTTTGAACCTTATTGAATCTAATTCAAATCAATTGAACTGGATTAGTCCAATTGATGATATCCAGATCCAAATTTTTGTTTGTATGATCTAGCTAGGTTCAGTTATGTATAGTAATGGGATATGTCGTGATCTCCATCATCAACATCATTGAAACTCCTTTCGATGGATCGGAACTCTTCTAATTCAGACAACTAGAATGATTGATCAACTAAATTATTCTAATTGCTCCCAAAATCTACTAGTGATACCTAGCAGTATATGGTGGAAACCCATCAAAACTAAAAATAAACCTCTTGGTGCAGCTACTTGTATTATTAAGTTCTTCTATCTTGAGCCCCGATCATATTAGGGTTAAGGTGAACTCGCAAACCCTAATTTCTATCATATAATTTAATCATTCGATTCAAGTCCAATGAAAAAATCTTAGTAGAAACTCTTTCTATTATTTCACTCTGCCATGGCCATAGGCTTATGTACTTGATTCTCATGATCATCATAAGGCTGCTCCCCATCCATCAAGGTAGATAGATTCTCTCTTGGTGCAATCCAATTTCTACAATGAACATGCTATAGCCAACATACACCTCAAAATTTTGAATGGCTAGGAGATCGAGTCATGGTGTAATCAAACTATAACACCCTCAAGTTGAACTGTCGATGCATCTCTGGTCAAAGAACCAGACACACCACTGCAGCTTCGAGTCAGTCATTGATGAGAAGGTAGACTTTCTTATGACTGCTCGAGGTGGTCACGCTCAGTGCCCTCATTCTCTAATGAGTATCTGTACTCTCACTTCAGTGTCTCTATGCTATAGACTCAAGACTCATCTACTATAAAAAAGTGATTGTACACCAATCTTCCAAATCAATCACCATCCTCATGATGATCCTACGGTCAGGAGCATTTTATGAGTTAATAATGAAAATTCTTGTCTTAAATTTTCAACTCTTGAAAATAAGAATTATCATTATCCTTAACTCAAGGGATGTATCACAAATACTAAAGACACATTTATGATAGAAAATAACCCATTTTATTATTTATCATTAAAATTATAATTTTGTCCCTAGAAGCGTATTACAAGTGTCAGCTAATTCTGACTTCTAGGGCACACATATCTAACAAAGCAATCCTATGATAATCATGAGATTGAGTCATTAAGCCCATGGCTATGGTAGAATGAAGATGACAGAAAGAGTTTCTATTTGAGTTTCACATTGGACTCGAATCAAATGATTAATTCATCTGATGGATATTAGGTTTGACGAGTTCACCTTAACCCTAATCCCGTCAAGGCTCAAAATAGAAGAACCCAAATGCACAGGTAGCTACACGGAGAGGTTCACTTTTGGCTTTGATGGATTGCTAACATATACTGCTAGATGTCGCTAGTGAATTTTGAGAGCAATTAGAATGATTTAGATAATCGATCATTCTAATTGTATGAATTAGAGAAGTTCTGATCCATTGAAAGATATTTCAATGATGTCGATGATAAAGATCGCAACATGTCTCATTATCGTATGAAATATAACCAAATTGGATCACACAAATAAGAATTTGGGTATGGATGTCATCAATTGGACTAACCCGGTCAATTGATTTGGATTAAATTCAATTAGGTTCAAGAAAATCGTGCTAGCACATGTTTGAGCCTAACATTCTTCTTTTGTAATCATTTTGGCTCATCTTAGTTGAGCCAAATTTGTTTGGACTCCTCAGGAACTTTATCTTAGTCTTACTAGAGCTTGTCCAGATTAGAAAAGGATTATCTTAATTCATTAGATGGATTTAAGATAACACTTGCCAATTCCTATCACCTGCTAAATCCTATTTTTAGACATAGGTCAACAGTTAATCCTGGATACTTGGACATAGAACCATGTGTCATGTACCTATAGGAGAGCACCTGGGGCTCTTGTCCCTTGCTAAAAGAGATAAGAGAGAGGGTGCATGCCACCCTCGGCGTGTGCCCCACATGGATAAGGGATGGAGTCCCATACAGATGGGACTCCAGGATTTCTTGATGGGATTAAATACCTAGGCGCCTAAGGTTCTTTTGTTTTATCCAATCTTGGAACCACCTATGTGAATTTTTAGGGACTCTCATCTGATTGGATCAAATGACATCATCCCATCAGTTAGATTTAGATATGATTGAATGAAGGCCTCTGATTGGTCGGGATGATGTGGCACTGCAAGGCATAGTAGGGTCTATTTAAACCCTGTCTACACCTAAGGTTAAGAAATCTTGCATAATTTTCATGCCCCAAGGCTGCCTCTCTCTCTCTCTCTTTCATGCCCCATCTGATCCTCTATCTTCGCTCTCCATGCCCAAGGAGTTGGGCACAGGTTCAAGTAACAGCCAAGGAAAAAAGATGCCCAGATCAGAAAGAAGGCAGCACTGCTGAAAGAGATGACAGCTGCTTCTTCAAAAGAAGTTTTGAAAAATTTTAAGATTAGATCCAGATCTAATTTTTGAAGAGAAGATTCAGAAGAAGAACATCTCTAGATCCTACTTGAGTGTACACCGGTAGAGGTCTGAAGCTTACATGGCTCCTTTCAGAATCTCAGGATCAATTAGAAACATCATAGGATAATCTGATTATCCAAAATAAGGTATCGGATTAAATTAAATTTTATTTTATTTTTATTTTATAATATCAGATCTTTAGAATCATAAAAAATATTTTGAAATATTTCTTCAGATCCAATCAGATCTGAACAATCCTGTGCCAAAAAAATAAGATTTTTCTTTCAACTAGTATCAGAGCTACGTTTGCAGTTCATTAGATCTAATTTAGATATAATTTATTTTATTTATATTTTAATATTAAATAATTTTAGATATCATATTAGATGTGATTAAATCTAAAATTAAAAAATTAAAATTAGAATGATTTAGATCTATAATGTATGCGATGCATGACTAGACTAGGTATAGAATAGTTCTATGTATAGTCTAGCATAATCATATTTTTAATTTGATTAAAAATAATTTTAGATCTATTTAATTTCTATTTTTTTAAAGTTATAATTATTATAACAAGATCTAGAAAATATAAAATAGATTTTTAATTTTTTCATATGAGATATGAAAGATGCATGTTTAGACTAGTTATAGAATAGTTCTATAAAATATCTAGAATAGTTTTATTTGATGTGATCAAATTTAAATTCTATTTTTTAGATATTATATGTGAAATATCATATTTAAAAGCATGCATGTTTAATTTAGTAATGATACATGAGATGTAAGCAAAACATTTATAAGTTAGATCATTAATTGTATATGTGATATATGATTTAGATCTAACTAGTTTTATAGTAGAAATTATATTTTTGATTAGTGTATTTTTCTTGACCGTCCAGTCATAAGAATAAAGTAAGGTTTAAAGGATCTCTCCTCCCATTCGATGGGATGTTCTTATGACGTGTAGGGGTGCTGCGTGTTTATCCTTAATCAGAAATCAAAACTTATTTTTTTATAAAATCTCAGATTTTGAAATCCTAGGATTTTGTTACATGTTTTGTTCATAAACCCAAAACTTAATTAAAAATTAGGATTATAAAATTAATTAGATCTAAAAATTATGAATTTTCAAATCTAAGATATATTCATAAAATTGGGTTCGGACTTAGGTAGCTCAATTAGGTCTAGCGGTTGATCAAATTGAATCAAGAGTTGGTTAGGTGGGATCAAAAAAAGCTTAGATTTGACCAGCCAAATAGGATTAAGTCTGGGTCAAGATCGAATCACATTAAGATGTGACTCAATCAAGTCAAGACCTAATTTAGCTCCACGGTTCGAGCCTAGATTGTAAGCTAATCCAATTGATTCTGATTCGATAATTTAGTATTTAAGGTCAGTCTGGCAGATATGATCGACTGATTTTTGATTGAGAGCTACTCGATCTGAATGCATTCTTATCAAGTTAATGGCATATCCCTTTCATTGATCTTACTTATCTAACCATTTATGTCGACCTAGTTCTGATTTGAGGTGGCTAATAATTCAAGCCAATCCATGCCACTAGATTAGTCATAATTGTTATGACTAAGTCAAGTTAAGTTTAAAGAGACCTAAATTAAATTTTTCTAAAAAAATATTAAGTCTAAGATCTTCCACCATTGTAGATATATGGGTTCTTTCTGGGGTTGATTGTTCTCGATTGGATATGGTGGTTCAATTGCATCGAGAAGATGCAACCATATCTATTAGGCATTGGATGCTATGGATTGGAGGATGGGCTAGGCTTAATATTCTAGATACGATGAGGAACCCAATCAGGAATCCAATTCATACAAATGATGGGTCTGACTTAACTAAAGAGTGGATTAATATTTCGGACATGTTGAGATTCATGAATTAGAGATCAGGTTTGGATGCACCATGATTAGAGAATCATTGAACAAGAGTTGTCCACTCATCGATCGATCCATCATCAATAACTGTTAGGTGAGGTGGTGAGCCAGTTGGTGGGACCGCACCATCCACTAGAAATCAATAATCATAGAGATTTTTGCACTTTACCAAGAGAGCATAGGGATCCAAGTAAATAGTGGAAACTTAATTTATTTAAAAATAGAACTCTTAAATAAATTGATTAAGTCTAGTTACAAAATCTAAGTAGAAACTTTGACCCTCTACAGGAAGATGTCTATGTCCAATCCACTAGCCCATATCCTGGACACCGATAGACTGACCGGATCCAACTACAAGGATTGGCTCTGAAACTTCAAAATTATTTTGGATTCTAAGAAGTTGACTCATGTGTTGGAACAGGATCCTCCCACCTTATCAGCCCATCCATTCGTTGATCAGAGAGCATCTCTCGAGAAGTGGATGGATGAAGATAACATAGCCAGGTATTACATGTCGGGCTCGATATCTGATGAGCTCCAGCATCAACATGAAGACATTAAGACTAGCCACCAAATGTTGGCTTACCTATAAGAGTTGTTTGGTGAACAGAGTTGCGTAGCCAAATATCAAGTCACTAAGGAACTATTTAAGGCTCAGATGCATGATGGGCAGTCGGTCCAAGATCATTGTCTGATGATGATCAAGGACTTAGAAGAGCTTGAGAAGCTCGGTGTCAAGTTA
The DNA here is from genome assembly GCA_006176705.1 of Cocos nucifera. NCBI lineage: Eukaryota > Viridiplantae > Streptophyta > Magnoliopsida > Arecales > Arecaceae > Cocos > Cocos nucifera. The sequence goes on from QRFJ01007714.1 coordinate 16,371, forward strand.
GATTGAGATCTATAGATTGATATAATTCTACAGCCCTTGACTGATGCATATGGGTAGTTCATCATGAACTACCATATGCAAAAACTTTAGAATATCTTGGCTGAACTTATGAATATACTAGTTATTGCTAAGTTTTCTATGAAAGATTTTAAAAGCTCGGTACTTACTATGGAGTGGACTTCTTTCAAGAGAAAGTCTTTTGGAAAGAAGAAGTCCGTGAAGAAGCAGAAGGTTGATTGTGGGAAGAAGAAGAATGCAGAGCCGAAGAAGAAGACCAATAAGAAAAAATATTTTTATTGCAATACTAATAGCCATTGGAAGCGGAACTATCCTTTGTACATGGCTAGCCTGAAGAACAAGAAGGAGGTAGGTCCGTCTAGAGGTATGCTCGTTATAAAATCTAACCTTACAATTTCTTCTATATCTAGTTGGGTGCTTGACTTTGGTTCTAGTGCTCACTTGTGCACTTCTATGCAGGATCTTGAGGATAGCAGGAGGTTGAGGGATGGTGAGATGATCCTATGCATCGAAAATGAAGAAAGAGTTGCTGCTGTGGTCATGAAAATCGATCCTCTGCGATTATTGTCAGGATTAGATTTAGTTCTTAGAGACTATTTTTATGTGCTTGCAGCAAGTAGGTATTTGATTTATATTTTATGTTTAGCACAAGAAGGCTATGTAATTAGTTTTCTTTACGACCATTGTAATATTCTTTATGAAAGAAATAAAATTGCAAGTGATTTTCTTATAAATGATCTCTACCAGTTACATATTGATGTTTCTATTTTTAATATCGAGCAAAATGTGAATGCCATAGGATTAAAACGACCTAGGGATAGTCTAAATGATAGGTATCTTTGGCACCCTAGTCTAGGTCATATAGCTGAAGACGGGATTAACAAATTAGAAAAATTTGGGCTATTGAGTCCATTAACTTTTGAGTCATATCCGATTTGTGAATCATGCCTTCATGGCAAAATGACCAAGCTCCCTTTTATAGGATATGGGGAAAGGGCCATAAACCTGCTTGCCTTAGTACATACTAATATATGCGGCCCATTAATTCATTAGATGGATTTAAGAGAACACCTGCCAATTCCTAACACCAGCTAATTTTTGTTTTTCGACATAGGTCAACAGTTGACCCTGGATACTTGGACATAGGGCCATGTGTCATGCGCCTATAGGAGAGCACCTGGGGCTCTTGTCCCCTTGCTAAAAGAGGCAAGAGAGAGGGTGCACGCCTAGGAGAGAGGGTGCATGCCACCCTAGGCGTGCACCCCATATGGATAGGGATGGAGTCCCATACAGATGGGACTCCAGGGTTTCTTGATGGGTTTAAATACCTAGGTGCCAAAGGTTTTTTGTTTTATCCAGTCTTGGCACCACCTTTGTGGATTTATGAAGGACTCTCATCTGATTGGATCAAATAACATCATCCCACCAATCAAATTTAGATCTGATTGAAGGAAAGCCTCTAATTGGCTGGGATCATGTGACACTGCATGGCACAGTAGGATCTATTTAAGCCCTATCTGCACCTAGGGTTAAGAAGTATTGCACAATTTCCAAGCCCTAAGGCTGCCTCTCTCTCTCTCTTCCATGCCCCATCTAATCCTCTATCTCCCCTCTCCATGCCCAAGGAGTTGGACACTGGTTCAAGTAACATCCAAGGAAGAAAGGCACCCAGATCAGGAAGAAGGCAGCACTATTGAAAGAGATGACTGCTGCTTCTTCAAAAGAAGTTTTGAAGAACTTCAAGATCATATCTAGATTTGATTTTTAAAGAGAAGATTCAAAAGGAGAAGACCTCCAAATCCTACCTGAGTGGACATCGGTAGAGGCCAGGCGCGTGCGTGGCTCCTTCCAGAACCTTAGGATTAATCAGGATCATCATAGGATAATCTTATTACCCAAAACAATGTATGAAATTAAATTAGATTTAATTTTATTTTTATTTTATAATATTAGATCTTTAGGATCAAATTCATGATGTCTCATATTTGATTAGGATCATAGAAATTGTTTTTGAAATATTCCTTCAGATCTAATCAGATCTGAATGATCTTGTGCCGAAAAAATAGTATTTTTTTTCACAAATATCCTATCTTCCACTTGAATTCATAGAACTTCTTAGTACCGAGGTCTTAGCAAATGGGTCGATCAAGTTCTCCGTTTTCATCGATCTTCCAAAAATCAACATTATCCTGATCTAAAATCAAAGGTGATAGCGATGCAGAATATGCTAGTTCTTTAGTTTTTTAGTCTGAGCAATGGCTCTAGTACTATGATAGGATTGGACCATCGATGGAGGATATCACTCCCAACCTGCTAATGAACCTCAGCAACTATACAGCTTATATAGAAGCATCATATGCCATGATATACTCTACATCACTAGCTGAATAGGCTATAGTATCCTGCTTGAAACCATTCCACCAAATTGCTCCTGCAATTAAGCTATGATCCGACATTCTCTAGTTGTCATCTTATTCTGACTGAAATTAAAACATCCACATGTTTTAAGTTAGTATTTCTATATTTAAGTCATTGGATCTTAGTATTTTTCAAATACTTAGGGATTGTCTATATAATCTTTCAATGGTTCTCACTTAGATCAAACTGATATCTACTCACTACCATTAGTGAGTATATCATATCTGATTTTGAACATGGAGAAATTAGATGACAACCAAATCTTTATTCGTTGCAATGCTGGAATGCCATTTTTGATTAAGAGAACTTCATCCATAAACAACACAAGGAATAACACTACAGAATATTTTGCCCACTTACAAATATAGGATTTTTCTTTATTCATAACAAAGACATACGTTCGAAACATATGTTCCAAAGTTGAGATAATAGCCAAACGAGCGTTATAGGTCTTTACCTTTCCATCTGCACTATTCTGATTCTTTTGAAAATCCATTCACACCCAATGGATTTTATCCCTTCAGGTGAATCTTCTAGTGTCCACACACTATTGATTTCCATGGACTTTAATTTAGATTATGTGGCTCCAAGCCATTTTTCAGAGTCAGACCACTACATTGCATCACTATAGGTAATCAGATACTTATTATTCTCATTGAGCTCAATAGAATCGCCATCTCGGACCTAGATACTGAAGTATCTATCCAATTAATATGGTACTCTACCAGATCTCCTTAAAGGTGCCACTTTAATGGGTTCCAGGTTTGATCTAATCAAATCTAATTCTATAGGTTTACTAAATTATGTTGATTCAAATTTTTCCAAGGTATCAGTTCCTTTTCTAAGAAACTTCCTTCCAAAAGAAATGCCCTACTGCTGATGATCATCTTATGTTCTTCAACATGGTAGAATTAATAATCCTTAAACACCTATTGGACCAGGATCCAGGTTTATCTGTGTGGAAACCTTTGACATAGGCCGATCAACTCCAAACCTAAAGGTGAGAGAGTCTAGGTCTATGCCCGATCCATATTCCATATGGAGTCTTTGCAATAGATTTACTTGGTGTAAATTTTTATAGCAAAACTAGTAGTCACAACAGCACAACCCTGAAACAGACAGACAAGTGAACCCTATCATGGATCGAACCATATCCAATAAAGTTCAATTTTTTCTTTCAGATACACTACTCCAAAAAGGAATCCACTGAGAGAGTATCCAATTCTCTCCTAGATATGTCATAAACTTACTAGATAAGTATTCGCCTCTTCGATCTGATCAAAGAGTTTCAATACCATTTTTAGTTTATTTTTTTATTTCATTATTGAATCATTTGAATATTTCAAATGATTCAACCCAGATACACCCATGCCCAGATAGATTGTCTATAATAAAACATTAATATCTTTCTTTGGCACTTAAGTTCATAGGTCTATATATATCACTATGTATGAGACTTAGAACTTTATTGGCTCCTTCAACTTTTTCAGTAAAAGATGACTTTGTCATCTTCCCAAGAAGACAAGACTCATAGTCTATCAATGATTAGCAATTATTGATGTCGAGGTTTCCCTCTCAAGCTAATACTTTTTTTCTATTCTTGTCAAGATAACTAAGCCTATAATGTCAAAGATAGACATCTATGACATAATCTAACTTGGATGTTTATTAAATGTATACATTATACTTAACAAGCTGTATAAATGTTAAATATTATTTTTTTATTATCCATATATTATTATAATATTATTCATAATAATGTTACAATAATCTTCTTTATTGATAAATGATAACCATCTCTAACCAAAAGGCCAACAGAGATCACATTTATCATAATGATGGACAATAATGACAATCACTCAAAATGACATCTTTTGAAAATAAGCTTGACAATTCCTAAACCTAAGATTGGAATAAGACTTCCATCCCCAACGTTCAGGTATTTCTCACTATTTTCAAATATTCTACTTACCTTTAGTTCTTGCAATAAATTGCATAGAACTATCAATATCCAATACCCAGGTAGTAGAATTACATATAGAAAAATTTTAGGAAGTTAACATATAACATTCTTGATAAGCAACTCTTGCTCCTTTTTCTTGTTCAACCTATTATGGTCAAGAAAAGCAAGAAAATTCTTCTTCCTATGATCCTGCTTCTAATATTAGAAGCGTAATGCCTGATTTGGGTCAATATTGGACTAATTATTTTGACTAGGCTTAGAAGCTCCAATATGAATCCATTCATATTGCTGAACCAAATTTAACTTTTGATACTAATTATTGAAGTTGGATCCCATAAGTCATCACTATCTAACAGTGATTGGGGCAATTAGGGTTTAGCCTTAATTTGAGAAAAAAGAACATTGACCTAAAGCATATAAATTATTTTAAGCCTAAAGACTTGGACTTTAGTCTAATGGTTCTTCCACTATTTTATTCAAATTGATAGCCTCTACCTCCAATTCGAGAAATTATCATAATTTTCTATTAGTTACTAGAATCCACATAGACTACATACAAGCCTGACTATGGCTGATTAATCCATGTGCATCTATGGATAGGTTCTTTAACCAATTATTTCTCCAAACAACTTCTAGTAATTTAATTTTGCCCCAGAAACCTAATCAGTAGGCTAGGGCCTCCACTATAAGGATCCGATTAGGTCCAACCATTGATATGACTATACTTAGTGCATCTAACCAATAAATGATTAAGCCCAACTATAGTTGATCAACCTAACCACCATTAGAGAGACACATTCAGGTAATCACATGATGAATGATAATTCCGTTAGTCAACAAGCACCAAGCCTATAGGCCTTCAATGATTATTGAGTTAACAGACCCATTATCAAACACCATAATGGGAGGCTATGACTCCGTTATCTCCATAACTTTATCATTTTAAGGATCTAATAATTTTAGAGAATTTAAATTACTAATGATTTAAGGATAGAAAGGACATGAACCAATTTGCTCCCATTGACTTCACCAAGTCAAGTCCTCTCACTGACTTCTCAAGTCTTTGACAAGGATTAGGATTAATATTGGTCCATGGGCACCTAGATCAATCTCACTAAATAAAATCAGTCTCACTAATTTTCTATGTGTTGTGGGTTAGCACGAATCAATGAGCAATCTAATTAAAATTTGATTAACCACATTGGTCAGATAAGTAAGATCAATGGAAGGGTCTACCAAGGCTTGCCTTAGATACCATCAAAAATGGCAAGGTAAGCAGGCTACGAATTAAAAATAATCAATCTGGGATGCCAGACTTATCTTAGACACTAATCAGTTTATCAATTTTGATTTGGTTTGTCTAAAGATTCGGGATCGATCACTGAGCCACGATCAGTATCCATTTGTTAGATGTATGGACTTTGATCAACTATAACTATTGAAGTGATCTATAAAAATGATCTAATCCTAATTAACTATTAATTAGGTTTGATCAATTTCTTAATTAAATCTATATTTAATCCAACCCTAGGTCTAACCTAGTTTAAGGACCTGATCAAAGCTAACCCATTATCCTTTAATCCATGTTGCATGAAATTATCTTAGGATCTTTAAATCACAAACGTAGATCCTAAATAATCACTTAATTCTTAATTAAGTTCAAAGCTTATGGGTTTGGATTTAGGGAACCTCAGAACTGATTTCTGATTTGATCATTTGAAATATTTTCAAATTCTAAACTATTTACATTGAATCATATTCTATATATTGTTTTAGATCTTATTTATTTAAATATTTGGGTCACGTCCTATGGTTTTGAATCTAGAGTTTTGCAGAAAGTAAGCTCTCAATTTAAATTTTATAAAATAAATATATCATATATATTCTAGATTCAAAATAAAAATTATATATCAACATATGCAATATGAGGATCTAAATCTAAACATAAAACACATCATATAGATCAGATCATAAATTATTTAAAATTACATTTAAAATTTAAAAATAAATTATAAATTATTTTAGATCTCATCTAATATATTTATGATTTACATTATTTAGATCAGTACATAGTAGGATAACCTCTCCACTATAAGGAGTAAATCTTACAGTAGGACAACCTTATGGCAGTATGTGTAATCCAATATTACTTAGATCTAATCTAAATAATCTAAATTAGATCTAACATCTATTTAATTTTAGATTTAAAATCAAAAAATAAATCATAAAATTTTTTAGATAATATCTAACTTATCCATGATTCAAGAATAGATCAGGATAACCTCTCCATTATAAGAGATAAATCTTATAGTAGGATAATCTTATAGCAGTATGTATGATCTATAGAGTTTTATTTTTTAGATTTAATTTAATATAAATATGATCATGTTATAAATGATCCTAGATGCTCTAATATCATTGATGAAAAATATGTAGGATTTCATGCATGAATTTTAAATTTTTTTTGAAATATAACATAGTGAAAGTTATAAATTAAACCATCTAATCTACAAATGCATGTAATCTAATTACTAAATCCGACATCTAGGACCTATAACATGTCATAATGCATGCATAAATCTAAAAATATTTTTTTTGGTATTGATCAAATCAATACCCTAGATGTAGAATAATTCTAGATCTAAATCCTAGATTACATCTAGGTTAGAGAAAAGATCAAGTCTCTTACCTTTGCATGGGTCAAGAACTCAATGGTTGATTCATATTATTATCTTTGGAGCTGTACACGTGTTCGTCTTCTATAGAAAGTCCACACGAGGCTGCAACACAAATTCGAGGTTCATCAAGCAAAGATCTGCTCAAAGTGCTAACTTCTCATGGATCCCTCTGGATGGTTAATCTAAAATTTATTCTTCAGATCTCTTGGGCACTCTAAGATATGAAGAATAAGAGGAGGAATAAAGGAGAAATCTAATCTTTAGATCTCCTATAAATCAAAAATAAAATATATTAGAAAAGATCCTAAGAGAAGATAAATCTTCTCTTTCAGGACATCAACGATTGATGTCCTGAAAATATCTTTATGCTTTGATGTCCTAAAAATATCTTTATGTGAGGATAAGAAGAGACCTTCTCTCCTAGACTTTTCTCATGTTTCTAGATCTGACACTCTTTGATTTTTCTTATAGAAAAATCTCACAAAAATATGGAGAAGAAGGGTTGTCAAAGAAATCCTAAGAGAAGACCTTCTTCTCTTCTTCTTCTCTTATCAGGACATGATCAGATCGTGTCCAAAATTGATCATCCTACCCTAACACCTTGGAGTACAAATCTCCATGCCCTCTTCCTATCTCTCTCTTAGATTTTTATCATATAAAAATTACAAAGAAAAAATGAGAAAATAAATCTTGAAAGAAAACTATGAGAGAAGATTTTCTTTCTTACCTTTGTCTTCATCAAGACATGAACCTTTGATATCTTAATGAAGACTTTTTCTCCAAGTATGTAGGTTCCCCAAAACCACCACACCCTCTCACTTTTTCTTCTAGTTTTATTGTGGAATAATCAAGAGTTTTTGATGCCTAAAACAATTAGAAGGAGGCATCCCATAATAATAGGAAGACTAGGTCAAAATGACCTAGTCAAATAAGGAAACAAGGAAGAGATTGGGGGTATCCAAGAGTTGGATGCCTCCCACATTTTTTGTGCATGGAGAGAAGAAAACCATCGCACAAAGAGAGAAGAAAAAGGGTGACCAACAATAAGGGTGAGCATGAGTTTATTTCCATAGAGAGAGGAGGAGAGTTTTAACAAATTAAAACTCTAATTTAGTTAGACTCATTCAAACTAACTTCCAAATATGACCAAGTCAAATTTGTATCCAAATTAACTAGGATATGGGACATGGAAAATCAATCTTAGGTGTGAGAAATCTCATAAAAAAATCTGGAAATAAAATTAGTGGGCATGGAGATTATTTGTGCAAGGAAGGAAATAAGGAATCCTAGTCTAACTAGGATTCTCATGTATTGACTAGGTCAAACCAATTTTTAATCCAATTAAAATAAGATTAGTGCAAGCCTAATTATGAATGATCTTAGTCTAACTAAAAATTCAACTAAGTTAGATTTAAATCATATTTAAATCTAATTTAAATTCTAACTCAATTAAAAATTAGTTGCACTCAAATCCTAGTGCAACTAGGAATTATTTTATCTTACAATTGGCTTATCCAATAAATTAATTAAACTTAATCTAATAAAGTCTAAATCAATTTTAATTGAATCTAATTCAATTAAAATTGATCTAAATCTAATTGCTCAATCAGATTGAATCAATTAGCAATCCAATTGTTAATCGATCCTTCTATAACACTTGCATTAGGTCAAACATCAATCGCATTGAATGTTTGATCGTAGAACGATGCTCAATCATTGATTAACCATCTGATCTAGTTACAACCTCTAATATGTGTGATCCCATAGGTTCGAACCTAAGCTAGTAGCATAGAAATTAATTTTTGTATCAATCAAAGTAACCATATAGTATTGATTTCCGACGTCCGGATAGGTCGAATGTATGCAAAGCAATATTCTTAGAACCCTAGCCCAGGGTTACCATATAATTCATCACTTTGACCAATAATGCTTAAGATGACTTTGAGTATGTTGTCAACACTCATATAAGTCAACACTATTGTGTCTCAAAATTTTCTAAATTTCATGACTCCTCACGAGGATTACCCAGGCCTAGATTTTGCTATTGAAACATAATGAGATATTCTCTTTCTGAAGCTAATCAGGAGTGGTCAATCCCATCTTGACTCATACACCAACTTCACAAGTACTTGATTGTATCCAAAAATCTTTCAAACTTATATTAGAAATACAGACAATCCAAAACCAAAGTACAATAAGTTACTTATAAGTCACCATAGTAATCCCAGGTCGAAGGAACACTTATATCCACTGATCTTAGATAGCTACTCTTGATAGTAGTGGTACATTGATCATGTTCAGTGCAGATGTACTTCTATATCTCATCTAAATGCCATACCAGTGTCTTCACACCACTTGGTTATGAGGATAATCAATGCATATGGCATACATCAACCTACACTCGATAAGTTATCATCCTTGTTAATAACTTATAATTTGATTGTGAACAGTTTAAGAATCATTTGATAAATTCTTTTTTATTAATTGATTATAGTTCTAAGGACTTCATTATAATTTAGAAGTTCATTTAAGGAAGATATAACTTCTATGATAAACTAGCCAAATAACTATTATTATTAGATAATACATATACTAATTTCAATCATCTATGACTTAGATGATTGATTTTAAGATACATTTCCCAACAATCTCAATCCACGTACATTGATATCATGCTGAAATGGTTCAGCATAGCAAATTCCAAGAAAAGCTATCTTCCGATAGGCTATGAAATTACTCTCTCGAAGAGAAATTATCCTACAACTTCTTAAGAGAGAGAGAGCATGAGTAGAATACCATATGCTTCAGCTATGGATTCTATTATGTATGCCATGATGTGCATGAGATCGGATATGGCATACTCACTAAGGGTAGTGAGTAGGTACCGTTCTTATTTAGATGAGAATCATTGGAAGGTTGTAACAACAATCCTGAAGTATTTAAGAAATACTAAGGACTAGTGGCTCATTTATGGAGATGCTAACTTGAACCTTGTAGGATATATTGATTCTAGTTTTCAGTTAGATCATGATGATGTAAGAGTATGTCAAGTTATGTATTTATCCTAAATGATGGAGCAGTTGAAGGAAAAATCCTGATTTTTCAGATTAGGTTTGTTCAGATCTGATTGGATCAAGAGAGATATTTCAAAATTTTTTCTCATGTATCTAGATCAGATTTGAGATGTTTTAGATCTAATTTTATAGATCTAATAAAATAAATAAAAATAAATTAAATCTAATTTAATTTATACCTTGATGTTGGATAATCTGATTATCCTTTGATGATCTTGCTGATTGCCTAAGATTCTGAATCTAGCCATGCAAAAGCCTGGCCTCTATCGGTATCCACTCGAGTTGGATCTGGAGATCTTCTTCTTTTTTATCACCTCTCCAAAAATTAAATCTGAATCTGATTTGGAGGATCTTCAAAACTTCTTTTTGAAGATCTGCTATCGTCTCTGCAGTAGTGCTGCCTTCTTTCTTTTTCGTCAGCTTTTTCTTGTCTAGATCGCATCAAACTAGAGCCCAACTTGCCTTGGGCGTAGAGAGGAGAGAGAGGACTAGAGGATGGCATGGAGGAGGGAGAGGGACAGTCTTGGGGCATGGCTAGAGGAGAACTCTTTTAAAAGTTGGGTGCAGATAGGGTTTATATAGACCTTGCTGCACCATGCAGTGCCACATCATCCCGGCCAAACAAGTTGCTTCATACAATCAGATCTAAATCTGATTGGTGGGATGACATCATCTGATCCAATCAGATGAGAGTTCCTCTAATTCATCCTTAGATGGTGCCTAAGACTGGTCAAAGTCTATAGTTATGGGCCACCTAAGTAGAAACCAAGAAGCAACCTGGAGTCCCATCCGTATGGGACTCCAGGCATCCCTATCCATGGGCGCACGCCTCCCTAGGTGTGCACCCCTCTTTTCTAAAATCTAGCAAGCGGATGGGCTCCTATCTATGCTCCAATAAATGCATGATACATGGGCAAATGTCTAAGTGTCAAAGGTCAACGTTTGACCAATGTCAAAGGACAAGAATTAACAGATGATGAAAAATGGTAGGTGTTGTCTTAAATTTATCTCATAAATTAAGACAACCCTTTTCAAACCTAGACAAGCTTCAGTCAGACTAAGTAAAGGTACCTGAGTAAGCACAAACTCATTTGGCTCAGTCGAGATAACTTTTAATGATAATATAAGGAGAACGTTAGGTTCAATCGTGTGCTAGCACGTTTTTCTTGAATCTAATTAAATCTAATTCAAATCAATTGAACTGGATTAGTCCAATTGATGATATCTAGATCCAAACCCCTGTTTGTGTGATCCAGTTAGGTTCAGTGCTATATGCTAATGGGATATGTCATGGTCTCCATCATCGACATCATCGAAACTCCTTTCGATGGATCAGAACTCTTCTGATTCAGACAACTAGAATGATCGATCATCTAAATCATTCTATTTGCTCCCAAAATCCACTAGTGATACCTAGCAGTATATGGTGGCAATCCATCAAAATTAAAAATAAACTGCTTGATCCAGCTACTTGTGTGATTAAGTTCTTCTATCTTAAGCCCCGATCAGATCAAGGTTAAGGTGAACTCGTCAAACCCTAATTTCTATCATATGATTTAGTCATTCGATTCAAGTCTGATGTGAAAACCTTAATAGAAACTCTTTCTATTATTTCACTCTGCTATGGCCATGGGCTTATGGACTTGATTGTCAAGATCATCATAGGACTGCTCCTCATCTACCGAGGTGGATAGATTCCCTCTTGGTACAATCCAATTTCTACAACGAACATGCTATAGCTAACATACAACTTAGGGTTCCGAATGGCTAGGAGATCGAATTATGGTGTAGTCAAACTATAACACCCTCAAGGTGAACTATCGATGCACCTCAGGTCAAAGAACCAAACACACCACTACAGCTTCGAGTCAGTCATCGACGAGAAGGTAGACTTTCTTATGACTGTTCGAGGTGGTCACGCTCAGTGCTCTCATTCTCTAACGAGTACCTGTACTCTCGCTCCGGTATCTCTACACCATAGATTCAAGACTCATCTACTATAAAGAAGTGATTGTACACCAACCTTCCGGATCAATCGCCATCCTCATGATGATCCTACGGTCAGGAGCATTTTATGAGTTAATAATGAAAATACTTGTCTTAAATTTTCAACTCTTGAAAATAAGAATTATCATTACTATTAACTCAAGGGATGTATCACAGACACTAAATACATATTTGTGATAGAAAATAATCTATTTTATTATTTATAGTCAAAATTATAATTTTGCCCCTAGAAGTGTATTACAAGTGTCAGCCAATTCTGGATTCTAGAGCACACATATCTAACAAACTTCCATTTGACCTAAAACCAATTGGCTACAAATCTAAGTCCCATCTTCTCAAGATGGGCTTCGATCTTCTGCTAGCCCAATGGCTTTGTAAGCAGATCCACCGCATTATCTGTGGAGTCAACTCTCTTGACCTCAACGTAACCCTTCTTGAGGTAATCGCGGATGAGGTGGTATTGCTGAAGGAAAAACCTGATTTTTTGGACCAGGTCCCTTTAGATTTGATCAGATCAAGAGATATATTTCAAAAAAATTTTTCTTTGATCTAGATCAAATCTAAGATATTTTAGATCTAATTATTATTATTTAGAAATTAAAATAAAATTAGATAAATTAAATTAGATTTAATTTATCTTGAAGTGGGTAATCCTATTACCCGTTGATGATCCTGTAAGCAGTGGAAGGTTCTGGATCAAGCCATGCAAGTGCCTGATCTCTACCGGTATCCACTCAGGCTGGATCTAGAGATCCTCTTCTTCTCTATCATGTCTCCAAGAATTAGATCTGGAGGATCTTCAAAACTCTTTTCGAAGATCAGCAGTTGTCCTATGCAGCAGTGCAGCCTTCTAGCTTTCAGTCATCTTTCTTTGATCTGGATCGCACCAACCAAGAATCCAAACACTTTGGACATGGAGAGGAGAGGGAGAAGGTGGGTTTGGCATGGAGGAAGAGGGGAGAGGTAGCCTTGGGGCATGGGATTTCAATTCTCCAATCATACAATCATACAATCTGAGTTGGGCGCAGGGTCTTATTTATAGACTGTCTGTGATCCAACTTCTCTTTTTTCCAACCAATCACAACTCTTTGTGAAATCAGATCTAAATCTGATTGGTGGGAATAGAGTCCCCTGGATTCCTCCTTAGAGGGTGCCTAAGACCAGTCAAAGTTGGTTCTTAGGAGAACTCTAATTGGAATCCAAAAAGGAGATGGAGTCCCTATCCAACAGGGACTCCTGGGCGCCTCCAGCTTGGGCACACGCCAAGGGTGGTGTGCGCCCTCTTCCTTGCCAGGTTCTGGCAGGGGGACAGGCCCCCACCAGCTCTCCAATAGGTGCATGACATATGGACAAAAGTCAAAGTGTCAATGGTCAACATTTGACCAGTCAAAGGTAGACTTTTGACCAAAGTCAAAGAACAAGAAATGGCAGGTGACCAAAAATGGCAGGTAATGTCTTACAAAATAAGACAACCTTTTTTGACTTGGACAACCTCCAATCAGACCATATGAAGGCCTCTGATTGAGCACAAACTCCTTTGGCTCAGTCAGGACAACTTTTTTGTGATAGCGAAAGAAGAACGTTAGGTTCAATCGAGTGCTAGCACGATTTCCTTGAACCTAATTGAATCTCATTCAGATCAATTGAACTAGATCAGTTCAATTGATGATCACCAGATTCAAACCCTTGTTTGTGTGACCCAGTTAGGTTCAGTTCTGTATGGTAATGGGATATGTCATGATCTCTATCATAGACATCATCGAAACTCCTTTCGATGGATCAGAACTCTTCTGATTCGAACAGCTAGAATGATCGATCATCTAAATCATTCTAATTGCTCCCAAAATCCACCAGTGACACCTAGCAGTATATGGTGGCAACCCATCAGAGCTGAATGCGAACCTCTTGGTGCAGCTACCTGTGTGATTAAGTTCTTCTATCTTGAGCCCCGATCAGATTAGGGTTAAGGTGAACTCGTCAAACCCTAGTCTCTATCATATGATGTAATCATTCGATTTCAAGTCCAATGTGAAAACCTAAATAGAAACTCTTTCTATTATTTCACTCTGCCATGGCCATGGACTTCTGGACTTGATTCTCATGATCATCATAGGGCTGCTCCTCTACCATCGAGGTAGATAGATTCCATCTTGATGCTATCCAGTTCCTACAATGAACATGCTATAGCCAACATACACCTCAGGATTCCATATGGCTAGGAGACTCGAGTAATGGTGTAGTCAAACTATAACACCCTCAAGGTGAACTGTCGATGCACCTCAGGTCAAAGAACCAGATACACTACTACAGCATCGAGTCAGTCATTGACGAGAAGGTAGACTCTCTAATGACTACTCGAGGTGGTCACGCTCAGTGCCCTCATTCTCTAACGAGTACCTATACTCTCGCTTCGGTGTCTCCACACCGTAGACTCAAGACTCATCTACTAAAGAGAAGCGATTGTACACCAACCTTCGGATCAATCACCATCCTCGTGATGATCCTATGGTCGGGAGCATTTTATGAGTTAATAATGATTATTCATGTCTTAAATTTTCAACTCTTGAAAATATGAATTATCATTACCATTAACTCAAAGGACGTATCACAGACACTAAATACATATATGTGATAGAAAATAACCTATTTTATTGATATTAGTCTAAATTATAATTTTGCCCCAGAAGTGTATTACAAGTGTCAGCCAATTTTGGCTTCTAAGGCACATATATCTAACAATTGCTGCTCGATGTGGTTGGATTTTTGGTGAGACCTCGGCTTCTTAGCAAGGGCTAGATGCCATTATTGTTGCAGTACAGAGGAATGGCATCACTCCGATCTTTGCGGCAAACTTCTTATACCAGAATGCCTTCTTTGCAGCTTTTAGTTCTTCTCAAGTACTTAAGGATACATTTTACAGAAGTTCAGTGTTCTTCATCTGGATTCGACTGATATCTGCTCGTGACACTCACAGCATGGGCTATATCAGGTTTTGTACATAACATGGCATACATGAGACTCCGTATTGCTAAAGCATAAGGGATCCTGCTCATGTGCTCTATTTCCTCAGGTGTGCTAGGGCACATCTTCTTGGAAAGATGAATGCCATGTCTGAAGGATACCAAACCCCTCTTAGAGTTTTCCATGCTAAACCACTTTAGCACTTCCTCTATGTACATCTTCTATGAAAGTTCTAGCATCCTATTCGGTCTATCCTCTATAGACCTTAATTCCTAGAATAAAGGATGCTTCACCTAGGTCTTTCATGGAGAATTTCTTTAGACAACCACATTTTAACTATGGTC
This sequence comes from Cocos nucifera, assembly GCA_006176705.1. Taxonomy (NCBI): domain Eukaryota; kingdom Viridiplantae; phylum Streptophyta; class Magnoliopsida; order Arecales; family Arecaceae; genus Cocos; species Cocos nucifera. The sequence goes on from QRFJ01007714.1 coordinate 31,834, forward strand.
AACATGGGAATATCATTTTCCAATAAGGAGGATGTCATCCACGTACAATACGAGGAAGACAACAGCGCTCCCACTGACCTTTTTGAAAACACATGGTTCCTCTTCATTTTTGATGAAACCAAATAATTTGATCACATCATTGAAATGAGTGTTCCAGCTCCGAGATGCTTGCTTAAGTCCATATATGGACCTTTGCAGCTTGCAATACCTTGTGATCAGTATCACTGGAATGTGAAACCTAGCGGCTGTTCCATATAGATATCTTCCTCAAGATATCCATTTAAGAATATCATTTTTTACGTCCATTTGCCATATTTCATAATCGAAATAGGCTGCAACAGCAAGCAATGTGCGAATGGATTTTAGCATAGCTACTGGAAAAAGGTATCCTGATAGTCAATGCCTTCGCATTGACTATAACCTTTTGCCACTAATCTAGCTTTGAATGTCTCCACATTCCCATCTGCACCAATCTTTCTCTTGATAGATCCATTTACATCCAATAGGTACTATACCTTCTGGTGGATCTACCAAGGTCCAGACTTGGTTTGAGTGCATCGAGTCAATTTCTGACTTCATTGCCTCTAACCATTTCTTGGAGTCGATATCTGATATCGCCTCGTTATAGGTTTTGGATCATCACCATGAACCCCATTACCTACGAGGAAATATTTTCTCTATTTTCTTTGAAATAGTACCTAAGTACCTCTCAGCGGGACGAAAAACTCTTTTCGATCTACGAGGTGGAGGAGGTAGTAATTAGATTGGCTTAACCTGATTTGGTTCCATTTGGTCCTTAGCTCGTTGCTCTTATGAGACTTTCTCATCGAGCTTGATCTACTTTCCAATGCCGCTATCTTGAATAAACTATTTTTCAAGAAAGATGGCATGTCGACTCACAATCACATTGTGATCTTCTGGAATGTAGAAATAATATCCTAATGACTCTTTAGGATATCCTATAAATCGAGCTCTGAAGGACCTAAAGTCTAACTCATCCGCTTGTTGTCTTTTGACATGAGTCGGGCAACCCCAAATTCTGAGATGACTCAGACTTAGTTTCTTACCATGCCATATCTCATACGGTGTGGTAGGAATGGTTTTAGAAGGAACCCTATTCAGTAAGTATATTGCAGTTAACAAACAGTATCCCTAAAGAAAATCAGGAAGGTCTGTGAAGCTCATCATGGATCAGACCATATCTAATAGGAGTCCGATTCCTCCATTCTGAAACCTCATTGAGTTGAGGTATTCCAGGTGGAGTCCATTGAGAGACTATGCCATTTTTCTTGAGATAGTCCAAGAATTTTTGACTAAGGTATTCACCTCCTCGATCTGATCGAAGAACCTTAATGGATTTTTCTTATTTGCTTTTCTACTTCATGTCTGAATTCTTTGAACTTTTCAAAAGCTTCAGACTTGTGTCTCATAAGATACACATACCCATACCTAGATAAATCATCGGTAAAGGTTATGAAGTAGATAAAGTTGCCTCTAGCCGGCACATCAAATGGGCCGCACATATTAGTATGTACTAAGGCAAGAAGATCCATGGCCCTTTCCTCCTGTCCTACAAAAGGAAGCTTAGTCATTTTGTCATAAAGACAAGATTCATAAATTGGATATGACTCGAAAGTCAATGGACTCAATAGTCCAGCTTTCTCCAATTTGTTAATCCTATCTTCTGCTATATGACCTAATCTTAGGTGCCATAGATACCTATCATTTGGACTATCCCTAGGTCATTTTATGGTATTCACATTTTGCTCGATATTAAAAATAAATACATCAATATGTGACTGATAAAGATTATTAATAAGGAAACCACTTGCAATTTTATTTCTTTCATAAAGAATGTTATAATGGTCCTTATGAAAACTAATTACATAGCCTTCTAATGCTAGGCAAGAAATAAAAATTAAATTTCTGCTTGCTGCAAGCACATAATAACAGTCTTTTAACACTAAGTTTAAACCAAATGGTAGTTGAAGAGGGTATGTTCCCATGGCCTCGGCAGCAACTCTTGCTCCATTTTTGACGCACAAGATCATCTCACCATCCCTCAACCTTCTACTATCGTTAAGATCCTGCACGAAAGTGCACAAATGAGCACTAGAACCAAAGTCAAGCATCCAACTGGATGCAGAAGAAACCGTAAGGTTAGACTTAATAATGAGCATACCTCCAGAAGGACCTACCTCCTTCTTATTCTTCAGGGTGGCCAGGTATGTTAGGTAGTTCCACTTCTACTGGCCATCATTGTTGCAATGGAAATACTTTCCTTTGTCAGCGGCCTTCCTTTTTAGCTCTGCCTTTTTCTTCTTTCCTCCTTCCATCTTCTGCTTTTTCACAGACTTCTTTTTTCTTTTCAAAAGAATTTCTCTTAAAGAAGTCTATTCCATAGCAAGTACTGAGTCTTTAGAACCTTTCATAAAAAGCTCAGTGGTAACCAGCATGTTCATAAGTTCGGCCAAGAAATTTTGAAGTTTATGCATATGGTAGTTCATGATGAACTGCCCATATGCATCAGTCAAAGATTGCAAAATTATATCATTCTATAGATCAAAGTCCAACCTCACTCCGAGCTTCTCAAGCTCTTTCAAGTCCTTGATCATCATCAGACAATGATCTTGGACTGACTGTCCATCGCATATTTTAGCCTTGAATAGTCATTTAGTGACTTGATACTTGGCTATATGACTCTATTCACCGAATATCTCTTATAGGTGAGCAAACATTTGGCGAGCAGTCCTTATATCTTCATGTTGGCACTGAAGTTCATCAGACATCGAGCCCAACATGTAATATTTGGCCTTGTTATCTTCGTCTGTCTACTTATCCAGAGATGCTCTCTGTTCAGTAGATGGACGGACTGGTAAGGTGGGAGGGTCCTGATCCAATATATGAGTTAATTTCTCAAAATTCAAAATAATTTTGAAGTTTTAGAGCCAATCCTTGTAAGTAGGTTTGATCAGTCTATGGATGTCCAAGATTTATGCTAGTGGGTTGGATGCAGACATTTTTCTGTAGAGAGTCAAATTTTCTAGTTAGATTTTATAATTAAGACTTAACCAATTTATTTAGAGATTTTATTTTTAATCAAATTAGCTTCCACTATTTTTTTGGATCCCTACACTCTCTCTATAGATATGCAAAAATCTCTATGAGTAATAATTTCTAGTGGGTGGTGCGGTCCCACCAACTGACTCATCACCTCACCTAATAGTTATTAGTGCTGGGTTAGCCAATGAGTGAATAACTCTTGTTTAATGATTCTCCAATCATGATGCACCCAAACTTGGTCTCTAATTCATGAATCTCACCATGCCTGAAATATTGATCCACTCCTTAGTTAAGTCAGACCCACCATTTGCATAGATTGGATTTCTAATTGAGTCTCTCACCATATCTAGAATTTTGAGCGTTATCCAACCTTCAGCCCATAGCATCCAATGCCTAATAAATATGGTTGCATCTTCCTGGTGTAACCAAACCACTATAACCAGTCGAGAACAATCAATCTCAGAAAGGGCCCGCACATCTACAATGGTGGAAGACCTTAGACTTAATATTTTCTTAGGAAGATTTGATTTAGGTCTCATTAAACTAGATTTGACATAGTCATAACCATTATGACTAACCTAGAGGCATGGGTTAGCTTGGATTATTGACCACTCATATCAGGACTGAGCCAACAAATATGGCCTGGTAAGTGAGATCGATGGAAGGGATATGCCATTAACTCGACAGGAACGTATTCGAGCTGAGTAGCTCCTAATTAAAAATCAGTCAGTCGTGTATGCCAAACTTACCTTAGACACCAAATTGTTGAGCCAAAACTAATCGGATTAGCCTACAATCCAGACTCTAACCACTGAGCCTAATTAGGTTCTAGCTTGATCGATCACTCATGTGACTCGAACTTGATCTAGACTTAATCCTATTAGGCTGGTCAATTTAAATATTGTTGATCCCATCTAACCAACTCTTGATTCGATTTGATCAACCGCTTAGACCTAATTGAGCTACCCAAGCCCGAACCTAATTTTATGAATATATCTTAGATCTAAAATTTTTAATTTTAGACCTAACATATATTTTATAATCTTAATTCTTAATTAAGTTTAGGGTTCACAAACAAAACATGTAAATAAAATCCTAGGATTTCAGGATCTAGGGTTTTGCAGAAAGTAAGTTTTTGATTTCTGATTAAGGACGAATGTGCAGCACCCCTACACATCATAAGAACACCCCATCGAATGGGAGGAGAGGGCATTTAAATTCTACTTTGTTCTTATGACCGGACGGCCAAGGAGAATGCCTTAATCAGAAATATAAATCTACAAAACTAGTTAGATCTACATCATATATCTCATATATAAAATTGATCTAACTTAATACATGTTTTGCATACATCTCATGTATCATATCATGCATATTTTTTTCAGATCTAAATTATCTCATAATTATCTAAAAAATTAGATTTAAATTGATCACATCAAAATAAATTCTAATCTAGATAATTATGTAGAACTATTCTACAACTAGTCTAATCATGCATGCATCATATCTCATATGATCTAAAAATTAAATAATTTTATTTTCTATTTTTTAGATCTTATTATAATATTTATAATTATTAAAAAATAAAAAATAAATAGATCTAAAATCATAATTTAATCAAAGTAAATTATGATTATGCAAGACTATGTATAGAACTATTCTATTTTGCAACTAGTCATGCATATTGTAGAGCTTAGATCTATATTATTTAATTTTAATTTTTTTGATTTTAGATCTAATCATATCTCATGTGACATATAAAATCATCTAATTTTTATATAAAAAATAAATAAAAATTAGATCTAAATAATTAAGAGAACCTGGCTCTGATACCAGTTGAAGGAGAAATCCTGATTTTTTGGATCAGGTTCGTTCAGATCTGATCGAATCAAGAGAGATATTTTAAAAATTTTTCTCATGTATCTAGATTAGATTTAAGATATTTTAAGTATAATTTTATAGATCTAATAAATAAAATAAAAATAAATTAAATCTAATTTAATTTATATCTCGATGTTGGATAATCTGATTATCCTTTGATGATCCTACTGATTGCCCGAGATTCTGGATCTAGCCATGCAAGCGCCTAGTCTCTACCGGTATCCACTTGAGCTGGATCTAGAGATCTTCTCCTTCTTTATCATCTCTTCAAAAATTAAATTTGGATTTGATTTGGAGGATCTTCAAAACTTTTTTTTGAAGATCTGTTGCCGTCTCTGCAGCAGTGCTGTCTTCTTCCTTTCTCGTCAGCTCTTTCTTGCCTAGATCGCACCAAACTAGAGCCCAACTTGTCTTGGGCATGGAGAGGAGAAAGAGGACTAGAGGATGGTGTGGAGGAGGGAGAGGGGCAGCCTTGTGGTGTGGCTAGGAGAGAACTCTTTTAAAAGTTGGATGCAGACAGGGTTTATATAGATCCTGTTGCACCATGCAGTGCCAAATCATCCCGACCAATCACGTTGCTTCATACAATTAGATCTAAATTTGATTAATGGGATGATATCATCTGATCTAATCAGATGAGAGCTTCACTAATTCATCCTTAGATGGCACCTAAGACTGATCAAAGTCTATTATTATGGGCCACCTAAGTAGAAACCAAGAAGCAACCTGGAGTCCCTGTTAGATATATGTGCCCTAGAAGCCAGAATTGGCTGACACTTGTAATACACTTCTAGGGGCAAAATTATAATTTTGACTAAAATCAATAAATGGGTTATTTTCTATCACATATGTGTATTTAGTGTCTGTGATACATCCTTTGAGTTAATGGTAATGATAATTCATATTTTCAAGAGTTGAAAATTTAAGACATGAATAATCATTATTAACTCATAAATTGCTCCTGACCATAGGATCATCACGAGGATGGTGATTGATTCGGAAGGTTGGTGTACAATCGCTTCTCTTTAGTAGATGAGTCTTGAGTCTATGGTGTGGAGACACCGGAGCGAGAGTACAGGTACTCGTTAGAGAACGAGGGCACTGAGCGTGACCACCTCGAGTAGTCATTAGGGAGTCTACCTTCTCGTCAATGACTGACTCGATGCTGCAGTAGTGTGTCTGGTTCTTTGACCTGAGGTGCATCGGCAGTTCACCTTGAGGGTGTTATAGTTTGACTACACCATTACTCGATCTCCTAGCCATATGGAACCCTGAGGTGTATGTTGGCTATAGCATGTTCATTGTAGGAACTGGATTGCATCAAGATGGAATCTATCTACCTCGGTGGTAGAGGAGCAGCCCTATGATGATCATGAGAATCAAGTCCAGAAGCCCATGGCCATGGTAGAGTGAAATAATAGAAAGAGTTTCTATTTAGATTTTCACATTGGACTCGAATCGAATGATTACATCATATGACAGAGACTAGGGTTTGACGAGTTCACCTAAACCCTAATCTGATCGGGGCTCAAGATAGAAGAACTTAATCACACAGGTAGCTGCACCAAGAGGTTTCGCATTCAGCTCTGATGGGTTGCCACCATATACTGCTAGGTGTCACTGGTGGATTTTGGGAGCAATTAGAATGATTTAGATGATCGATCATTCTAGCTGTTCGAATCAGAAGAGTTCTGATCCATCGAAAGGAGTTTCGATGATGTCGATGATAGAGATCATGACATATCCCATTACCATACAGAACTGAACCTAACTGGGTCACACAAATAAGGGTTTGAATCTGGTGATCATCAATTGAACTGATCCTAGTTCAATTGATCTGAATGAGATTCAATTAGGTTCAAGGAAATCGTGCTAGCACTCGATTGAACCTAACGTTCTTCTTTTACTATCATAAATAAGTTGTCCTGTCTGAGCCAAAGGAGTTTGTGCTCAATCAGAGGCCTTCATATGGTCTGACTGGAGGTTGTCCAAGTCAGAAAAAGGTTGTCTTATTTTGTAAGACAATACCTGCCATTTTTGGTCACCTGCCATTTCTTGTTCTTTGACTTTGGTCAAAAGTCTGACCTTTGACTGGTCAAACGTTGACCATTGACACTTTGACTTTTGACCACATGTCATGCACCTATTGGAGAGCTGGTGGGGGCCTGTCCCCCTGCCAGAACCTGGCAAGGAGGAAGGGCGCACGCCACCCTAGGCGTGTGCCCAAGTTGGAGGCGCCTAGGAGTCCTTGTTGGACAAGGACTCCATCTCCTTTTTGGATTCCAATTAGAGTTCTTCTAAGAACCAACTTTGACTGGTCTTAGGCACCCTCTAAGGAGGAATCCAGGGGACTCTATTCCCACCAATCAGATTTAGATCTGATTTCACAAAGGGTTGTGATTGGTTGGGAAGAAGAGGAGTTGGATCACGCTTAGTCTATAAATAAGACCCTGCGCCCAACTCAGATTCTAAGAAGAATTCAATTGAGAAACCCCATGCCCCAAGGCTGCCTCTCCCCTCCTTCTCCATGCCAAGTCTCTTCTCCCCTTCCTCTCCATGTCCAAAAGGAGTTTTGGACCTTGGTTGGTGCGATCCAGATCAAAGAAAGGCGATCAAAAGCTAGAAGGCTGCACTGCTGCAAAGGACGACTGCTGATCTTCAAAAGGAGTTTTGAAGATCCTCCAGATCAGATCCAGATCTAATTTTTGGAGGTGTGATAGAGAAGAAGAGGATCTCCAGATCCAACCTGAGTGGATACTGGTAGAGGCCAGGCGCTTGCGTGGCTAGATCCAGAACCTTCCGCTGCAATACAGGATCATCAACAGGGTAATAGGATTACCCAATCAAGGTAAATTAAATTTGATTTAATTTATCTTTTAATTTTATTTTATTAAAATAATAAGAATTAGATCTGAAAATATCAAGATCTGATTAGATCAAGAAAAAATTTTTTGAAATATATCTCTTGATCTGATCAGATCTGAACGAACCTGGATCCGGAAAAAATCAGGATTTTCCTTCAACTGGTATCAGAGCCAGGTTCTAAAAATTATTTAGATCTAATTTTAAATTTATTTTAATTAGAAAATAATTGATTTCAGATGTCACATGAGATGTGATCAGATCTAAAATCAGAAAAAATTAAAATTAAATAATTTGGATCTAAGATTAGAAGATATGCATGACTAGTTCTAAGAATAGAATAGTTCTATAGAATAGTCTTGCATGTTTTTGATTTAATTTGATTAAATCATATTTTAGATCTTTTATTTACTATTTTTTGATATTATAAGTGTTATAATAACATCTAAAAAATAGTAAATAAAAATTATTTAATTTTTAAATATCATATGAGATATGATTGATGCATGTCTAGACTAGTTGTAGAATAGTTCTACATAATTATCTAGATTAGAATTTATTTTGATTAGATCAATTTAAATCTAATTTTTTAGATTATTATGAGATAATTTAGATCTGAAAATATGCATGATTTGATACATGAGATGTATGCAAAATATGCCATGATTAGATCTATTTTATATATGAGATATATGATATAGATCTGATATTGTTTTGTAGTATTGCATGTTCCTGATTAAGGCGTTCCTCTTGGCCGTCCGGTCATAAGAATGAAGAAGGGTTTAAAGGCCCTCTCTTCCATTCGATGGGGTGTTCTTATGATGTGTAGGGGTGCTGCGTGTTCGTCCTTAATCAGAAACCCAAAACTTACTTTCTGCAAAACCCTAGATCCTGAAACCCTAGGATTTATTGTGCATATTTTGTTTATGAACCCTACTTAATTAAGAATTAAGATTATGAAATATTAATTAGGTCTAAAATTGAGAATTTTAGATCTAAGACATATTCATAATACTGGGTTCGGGCTTGGGTAGCTCAATTAGGTCTAAGCGGTTGATCAAATCGAATCAAGAGTTGGTTAGATGGGATCAACAATGCTTAAATTGACCAGCCTAATAGGATTAAGTCTGGGTCAAGATCGAGTCACGATCAAGCAAGACCTAATTAGGCTCAGAGGTTAGAGTCTGGATTGTAGGCTAACCCAATTGGTTCTGGCTCAATAATTTGGTGTCTAAGGTAAGTTTGGCATATACGACCGACTGGTTTTTAATTGGAAGCTACTCGACCTGAATGCATTCTTGTACGAGTTAATGGCATATTCCTTCCACCGGTCTCACTTACCTGGCCATATCTGTTGACACAGTTCTGATATGAGGTGGTCAATAATCCGAGCTAACCCATGCCACTAGGTTAGTCATAATTGTTATGACTATGCCAAGTCTAGTTTAATGAGACCTGAATCAATTCTCCCTAAGAAAAGATTAAGTCTGAGGTCTTCCACCATTGTAGATGTGCGGGCCCTTCCCGGGGTTGATTGTTCTCGGCTGGATACAGTGGCTCAGTTGCACCGGGAAGATGCAACCATGTCTATTAGGCATTGGATGCTATGGGCTGGAGGATGAGTTGGGCTCAATATTTCGGATACGGTGAGAGACTCAATTAGGAACCCAGTCTATGCAAATGGTGGGTCTGACTTAACTAAGGAGTGGATCAATATTTCGGATACGGTGAGATTCATGAATTAGAGACCAAGTTTGGGTGCACCATGATTAGAGAATCATTGAAACAAGAGTTGTTCACTCATTGGCTAACCCATCACCAATAACTGTTAGGTGAGGTGATGAGTCAGTTGGTGAGACCGCACCACCCACTAGAAATCATTAATCATGGAGATTTTTGCATCTCTACAGAGGGAGTGTAGGGATCCGAGAAAATAGTGGAGCTAATTTGTTTAAAAATAAAATCCTAAATAAATTGGTCAAGTCAAAATTACAATATCTAACTAGAATCTTTGACTCTCTACAGGAAATGTCTGCGTCCAAATTGGCACGTTCCTGGACACAATAGACTGACTCAATTATACAGAAATTTATGTTAGATATATGTGCCCTAGAAGCCAGAATTGGCTGACACTTGTAATACACTTCTAGGGGCAAAATTATAATTTTGACTATAATTAATAAAATGGGTTATTTTCTATCACATATGTGTATTTAGTGTCTGTGATACATCCTTTGAGTTAATGGTAATGATAATTCATATTTTCAAGAGTTGAAAATTTAAGACATGAATAATCATTATTAACTCATAAAATGCTCCCGACCATAGGATCATCACGAGGATGGTGATTGATCCGGAAGGTTGGTGTACAATCGCTTCTCTTTAGTAGATGAGTCTTGAGTCTACGGTGTGGAGACACCGGAGCGAGAGTACAGGTACTCGTTAGAGAACGAGGGCACTGAGCGTGACCACCTCGAGTAGTCATTAGGAAGTCTACCTTCTCGTCAATGACTGACTCGATGCTGCAGTAGTGTGTCTGGTTCTTTGACCTGAGATGCATCGGCAGTTCACCTTGAGGGTGTTATAGTTTGACTACACCATTACTCGGTCTCCTAGCCATATGGAACCCTGAGGTGTATGTTGGCTATAGCATGTTCATTGTAGGAACTGGATTGCATCAAGATGGAATCTATCTACCTCGGTGGTAGAGGAGCAGCCCTATGATGATCATGAGAATCAAGTCCAGAAGCCCATGGCCATGGCAGAGTGAAATAATAGAAAGAGTTTCTATTTAGATTTTCACATTGGACTCGAATCGAATGATTACATCATATGACAGAGACTAGGGTTTGACGAGTTCACCTTAACCCTAATCTGATCGGGGCTCAAGATAGAAGAACTTAATCACACAGGTAGCTGCACCAAGAGGTTCGCATTCAGCTCTGATGGGTTGCCACCATATACTGCTAGGTGTCACTGGTGGATTTTGGGAGCAATTAGAATGATTTAGATGATCGATCATTCTAGCTGTTCGAATCAGAAGAGTTCTGATCCATCGAAAGGAGTTTCGATGATGTCGATGATAGAGATCATGACATATCCCATTACCATACAGAACTGAACCTAACTGGGTCACACAAACAAGGGTTTGAATCTGGTGATCATCAATTGAACTGATCTAGTTCAATTGATCTGAATGAGATTCAATTAGGTTCAAGGAAATCGTGCTAGCACTCGATTGAACCTAACGTTCTTCTTTTACTATCATAAATAAGTTGTCCTGACTGAGCCAAAGGAGTTTGTGCTCAATCAGAGGCCTTCATATGGTCTGACTGGAGGTTGTCCAAGTCAGAAAAGGTTGTCTTATTTTGTAAGACATTACCTGCCATTTTTGGTCACCTGCCATTTCTTGTTCTTTGACTTTGGTCAAAAGTCTACCTTTGACTGGTCAAACATTGACCATTGACACTTTGACTTTTGACCACATGTCATGCACCTATTGGAGAGCTGGTGGGGGCCTGTCCCCCTGCCAGAACCTGGCAAGGAGAAGGGCGCACGCCAAGGGTGGCGTGTGCCCAAGTTGGAGGCGCCTAGGAGTCCTTGTTGGACAAGGACTCCATCTCCTTTTTGGATTCCAATTAGAGTTCTCCTAAGAACCAACTTTGACTGGTCTTAGGCGCCCTCTAAGGAGGAATCCAGGGGACTCTATTCCCACCAATCAGATTTAGATCTGATTTCACAAAGGGTTGTGATTGGTTGGGAAGAAGAGGAGTTGGATCACGCTTAGTCTATAAATAAGACCCTGCGCCCAACTCAGATTCTATGAATGCAATTCAATTGAGAAACCCCATGCCCCAAGGCTGCCTCTCCCCTCCTTCCTCCATGCCAAAGCTTCTTCTCCCCTTGCTCTCCACGTCCAAAAGGAGTTTTGGACTTTGGTTGGTGCGATTCAGATCAAAGGAAAGGCGATCAAAAGCAAGAAGGCTGCGCTGCTGCAAAAGGACGACTGCAGATCTTCAAAAGAGTTTTGAAGATCCTCCAGATCAGATCCAGATCTGATTTTTGGAGGCATGATAGAGAAGAAGAGGATCTCCAGATCCAACCCGAGTGGATACCGGTAGAGGCCAGGCGCTTGCGTGGCTAGATCCAGAACCTTCCGCTGCAATCAGGATCATCAACAGGGTAATAGGATTACCCAAATCAGGTAAATTAAATTTGATTTAATTTATCTTATTTTATTTTATTTATTAAAATAATAAGAATCAGATCTGAAAATATATCAAGATCTGATTAGATCAAGAGAAAAAATTTTTGAAATATATCTCTTGATCTGATCAGATCTGAACGAACCTGGACCGGAAAATCAGGATTTCCCTTCAACTGGTATCAGAGCCAGGTTCTAAAATTGTTTAGATCTAATTTTAAATTTATTTTAATTAGAAAATAAGTGATTTTAGATGTCACATGAGATGTGATCAGATCTGAAATCAAAAAAATTAAAATTAAATGATTTGGATCTAAGATTATGAAGATATGCATGACTAGTTCTAGAATAGAATAGTTCTATAGAATAGTTTTGCATGTTTTGATTTAATTGATTAAATCATATTTTAGATCTTTTATTTACTATTTTCTGATATTATAAGTATTATAATAACATCTAAAAAATAGCAAATAAAAATTATTTAATTTTGAATATCATATGAGATATGATTGATGCATGTCTAGACTAGTTGTAGAATAGTTCTACATAATTGTCTAGATTAGAATTTATTTTGATTAGATCAATTTAAATCTAATTTTTTAGATTATTATGAGATAATTTAGATCTGAAAATATGCATGATTATGATACATGAGATGTATGCAAAATATGCCATGATTAGATCTAATTTGTATATGAGATATATGATATAGATCTAATAACTGTTTTGTAGTATTTGCATGTTCCTGATTAAGGCGTTCCTCTTGGCCGTCCGGTCATAAGAACGAAGAAGGGTTTAAAGGCCCTCTCTTCCCATTCGATGGGGTGTTCTTATGATGTGTAGGGGTGCTGCGTGTTCGTCCTTAATCAGAAACCCAAAACTTACTTTCTGCAAAACCCTAGATCCTGAAACCCTAGGATTTATTGTGCATATTTTGTTTATGAACCCTACTTAATTAAGAATTAAGTTTATGGAAATATTAATTAGGTCTAAAATTGAGAATTTCAGATCTAAGACATATTCATAATACTGGGTTCGGGCTTGGGTAGCTCAATTAGGTCTAAGCGGTTGATCAAACCGAATCAAGAGTTGGTTAGATGGGATCAACAATGCTTAAATTGACCAGCCTAATAGGATTAAGTCTGGGTCAAGATCGAGTCACGATCAAGCAAGACCTAATTAGGCTCAGAGGTTAGAGTCTGGATTGTAGGCTAACCCAATTGGTTCTGACTCAACAATTTGGTGTCTAAGGTAAGTTTGGCACATACGACCGACTGGTTTTTAATTGGAAGCTACTCGACCTGAATGCGTTCTTGTACGAGTTAATGGCATATTCCTTCCACCGGTCTCACTTACCTGGCCATATCTGTTGACACAGTTCTGATATGAGGTGGTCAATAATCCGAGCTAACCCATGCCACTAGGTTAGTCATAATTGTTATGACTATGCCAAGTCTAGTTTAATGAGACCTGAATCAATTCTCCCTAAGAAAAGATTAAGTCTGAGGTCTTCCACCATTGTAGATGTGCGGGCCCTTCCCGGGGTTGATTGTTCTCGGCTGGATACAGTGGCTCAGTTGCACCGGGAAGATGCAACCATGTCTATTAGGCATTGGATGCTATGGGCTGGAGGATGAGTTGGGCTCAATATTTTGGATACGGTGAGAGACTCAATTAGGAATCCAGTCTATGCAAATGGTGGGTCTGACTTAACTAAGGAGTGGATCAATATTTCGGATACGGTGAGATTCATGAATTAGAGACCAAGTTTGGGTGCACCATGATTAGAGAATCATTGAACAAGAGTTGTTCACTCATTGGCTAACCCATCACCAATAACTGTTAGGTGAGGTGATGAGTCAGTTGGTGAGACCGCACCACCCACTAGAAATCATTAATCGTGGAGATTTTCGCATCTCTACAGAGGGAGTGTAGGGATCCGAGAAAATAGTGGGAGCTAATTTATTTAAAAATAAAATTCCCTAAATAAATTGGTCAAGTCAAAATTACAGTATCTAACTAGAATCTTTGACTCTCTACAGAAAAATGTCTGCGTCCAACCCATTGGCACGTATCCTGGACACACATAGACTGACTGGACCCAATTATAAAGATTGGCTCAGGAACTTACAAAATTATTTTGGGTTCGAGAAGTTAACCATGTATTGGACCAGGACCCTCCCACCTTACCAGCTCGTCCATCCATTGAACAGAGAGCGTCTCTGGAAAAATGGATTGACGAAGATAATAAGGCCAGATACTACATGTTGGGCTCGATGTCTGATGAGCTCCAGCGCCAACATGAAGATATCGGGACTGCTCGCCAAATGTTGGCTCACCTGCAGGAGATGTTTGGTGAACAGAGTCGCGCAGCCAAATATCAAGTCACGAAATGACTTTTTAAGGCTAAGATGCGTGATGGGCAGTCAGTCCAAGATCACTGTCTGATGATGATCAAGGACATGGAAGAGCTTGAGAAGCTCGGTGTGAAGTTGGACTTGGATCTGCAGAATGATATTATTCTGCAATCCTTGACTGATGCATATGGGCAATTCATCATGAATTACCACATGCATAAACTTCAAAATTCCTTGGCCGAATTAATGAATATGCTGGTTACCGCTGAGCTTTCTATGAAAGGTTCTAAAGGCTCAGTTCTTGCTATGGAACGGACTTCTTCCAAAAGAAAGTCTTATGGAAAGAAAAAGAAGTCTGTGAAAAAGCAAAAGGTGGAAGGAGCAAAGAAGAAGAAGGCAGAACCGAAGAAAGAAGGCCGATGGCAAAGGAAAGTGTTTCCATTGCAACAGCGACGGCCATTGGAAGCGGAACTGCCCTACTTACCTGGCCACCCTGAAGAACAAGAAGGAAGGTCCTTCTGGAGGTATGCTCGTTATTGAGTCTAACCTTACGGTTTCTTCTGCATCCAGTTGGGTGCTTGACTCTGGTTCTAGTGCTCACTTGTGCACTTCTATGCAGGGTCTTGAGGATAGCAGGAGGCTGAGGGATGGTGAGATGATCCTACGCATCGGTAATGGAGCAAGAGTTGCTGCCGTAGGCCGTGGGAACATACCCTCTTCGATTACCATCTGGTTTAGACTTAGTTTTAAAAGACTGTTATTATGTGCCTGCAGCTAGCAGGAATTTGATTTCTGTTTCATGCTTAGCACAAGAAGGCTATGTGATTACCTTCTTTAAGGACCATTGTAACATTCTTTATGAAAGAAATAAAATTGCAAATGGTTTCCTTATTAATGGTCTTTATCAGCTACATATTGATGTACCTGTTTCTAACTATCGAGCAAAATGTGAATGCCAAACGACCTAGGGATAGTCCAAATGATAGGATATCTATGGCACCTGAGATTAGGTCATATAGCAGAAGATAGGATTAACAAATTGGAGAAAAATGGGCTATTGAGTCCATTGACTTTCGAGTCATATCCAACTTGTGAATCTTGTCTTCAAGGCAAAATGACTAAACTCCCTTTTGTTGGACATGGGGAGAGGGCCACAGATCTCCTTGCCCTAGTACATACTGATGTGTGCGGCCCATTTGATGTGCCGGCTAGAGGCAATTTTGTCTACTTCATTACCTTTACCGATGATCTATCTAGGTATGGGTATGTGTATCTTATGAGACACAAGTCTGAAGCTTTTGAAAAGTTCAAAGAATTCAGACATGAAGTAGAAAAACAAACTGGAAAACCCATTAAGGTTCTTCGATCAGATCGAGGAGGTGAATACCTTAGCCGGGAATTCCTAGACTATCTCAAGGAAAATGGCATAGTCTCTCAATGGACTCCACCAGGAACACCTCAACTCAACGGAGTTTCAGAATGGAGAAATCGGACTCTATTAGATATGGTTCGATCCATGATGAGCTTCACAGACCTCCTGATTTTCTTTGGGGACACTCATTGTTAACTTCAATTTATCTACTGAATAGGGTTCCCTCTAAAACCGTTCCTACCACACCGTATGAGATATGGCACGGTAAGAAACCAAGTCTGAGTCATCTCAGAATTTGGGGTTGTCCGGCTCATGTCAAAAGACAACAAGCGGACAAGTTAGAGTTTAGGTCCTTTAGAGCTCGATTCATAGGATATCCTAAAGAGTCATTAGGATACTATTTCTACATTCCAGAAGACCACAATGTGATTGTGAGTCGACATGCCATCTTTCTTGAAAAATAGTTTATTCAAGATAGCGGCATTGGAAAGCAGATTAAGCTTGATGAGAAAGTCTCACAAGTACAACGAGCTAAGGACCAATTGGAACCAAATCAGGTTGAGCCAATAAGAACACTACCTCCTCCACCTCGTAGATCGGAAAGAGTTTCCCGTCCCCCTGAAAGATACTTAGGTATTATTTCAGAGGAGTAGAGGAAAATGTTCCTCATAGGTAATGGTGCTCATGGTGATGATCCCAAAACCTACAACGAGGCGATATCAGATATCGACTCCGAGAAATGGCTAGAGGCAATGCAGTCAGAAATTGACTCGATGCACTCAAACCAAGTCTGGACCTTGGTAGATCCACCAGAAGGTATAGTACCTATTGGGTGTAAATGGATCTTCAAGAGAAAGATTGGTGCAGATGGAAATGTGGAGACATTCAAGGCTAGATTAGTGGCAAAAGGTTATAGTCAACGCGAAGGCATTGACTATCAGGATAC
>QRFJ01007715.1:0-57144 GCA_006176705.1 Cocos nucifera
TTTCATGATGTCAATGGTAGGATCATTGACTTATCCCATATTATATAAAACTGAACCTAACTGGGTCACACAAATAAGGGTTTGAATCTGGTGATCATCAATTGAACTAATTCAGTTCAATTGATCTGAATAAGATTCAATTAGGTTCAAAAAAATCGTGCTAGCACTCGATTGAACCTAACGTTCTTCTTTTACTATCACAAATAGTTATCCTGATTAAGCCAAAGAATTTTGTGCTCGATCAAAAGCCTTCACTTAGTCTGACTGGAGCTTGTCCAGGTCAGAAAAGGGTTGTCTTATTTTGTAAGATAATACCTACCATTTTTGGTCACCTGCCATTTCTTATCCTTTGACTTTAGTCAAAAGTTGACCTTTGACTGGTCAAATGTTGACCATTAATACTTTGACTTCTATCCCACGTGTCGCGCACCTATTGGAGAGCTGGTGGGGGCTTGTCCCCCTGCCAGAACCTGGCAAGGAGGAGGGTGCATGCCACCCTTGGCGTGTGCCCAAGCTGGAGGCGCCCAGGAGTCCCTATTGGACAGGGACTCCATCTCCTTTTTGGATTTCGATTAGACTTCTCATAAGAACAAAGTTTGACTGGTCTTAGACACCATCTAAGGATGAATCTAGGGGACTCTATTCTCACCAATCAAATTTAGATCTGATTTCATAAATAATTGTGATTGGTTGGGAAGAAGAGGAGTTGGATCACGCATAGTCTATAAATAAGACCCTGCGCCCAACTCAAGGAGTATCTAAAAATTCTCCATGCCCCAAGGCTGCCTCTCTCCTTCTCCTCCATGCCAAGACCATCTTCTCCCTCTCCTCTCCATGCCCAAAGTAGTTTGGGATCCAAGTTGGTGCAATCCAGATGAGAGAAAGGTGACAGAAAGCTAGAAGGCTGCGCTACTGCAAAGGACAACTGCTGATCTTCGAAAGATATTTTGAAGATCCTCCAAATCAGATTCAGATCTAATTTTTGGAGACATGATAGAGAAGAAGAGGATTTCTAGATCCAGTCTGAGTGAATATCGGTAGAGGCTAAGCACTTGCATGGCTAGATCCAGAACCTTCCGCTGCTTACAGGATCATCAATGGGTAATAGGATTACCCTATGTTAAGGTAAATTAAATTTGATTTAATTTATCTAAATTTATTTTAATTATTAAAATAATAAAAATTAGATCTAAAATATCTTAGATCTAATCTAGATCAAAGAAAAAATTTTTTAAAATATATCTCTTGATCCGATCAGATCTGAACGAACCTGATCCAAAAAATCAGGATTTCCCTTCAACTGATATCAGTGCCATGTTTCTAAAGTGTTTAAATCTAATTTTAAATTTATTTTAATAAAAAATAAGTAATTTTAGATGTCACATGAGATGTGATCAGATCTAAAATCAGAAAAATTAAAATTAAATGATTTGGATCTAAGATTACAGAATATGCATGGCTAGTTCTAAAATAGAATAGTTCTATAGAATAGTCTTGTATGTTTTCAATTTATTTGATTAAATTATATTTTAGATCTATTTACTTACTATTTTTTAATATTATAATTATTATAATAATATCTAAAAAATAGCAAATAAAAATTATTTAATTTTAACATCATAAGAGATATGACTGATGTATGTCTAGACTAGTTGTAGAATAGTTCTACATAGTTGTCTAGATTAGAGTTTATTTTGATAAGATCAATTTAAATCTAATTTTTTAGATTATTATGAGATAATTTAGATCTAAATACATGCATGATTCGATACATGAGATGTACGCAAAGTATGCCATGATTAGATCTAATTTGTATATGAGATATATGATATAGATCTAAAACTGTTTTGTAGTATTGCATGTTCCTGATTAAGGCATTTTTCTTAGTGGTCCAGTCATAAGAATGAAGAAGGGTTTATAGGCCCTCTCCTCCCATCCGATGGGACGTTCTTATGATGTGTAGGGGTGCTGCGTGTTCGTCCTTAATTAGAAATCCAAAACTTACTTTCTGCAAAATCCTAAATCCTGAAACCCTAGGATTTATTGTGCATATTTTGTTTATAAACCCTATTTAATTAAGAATTAAGATTATAGAATATTAATTAGGTCTAAAATTGAGAATTTTAGATCTAAGATATATTCATAATACTAGGTTCAGGCTTGGGTAGCTCAATTAGGTCTAAGCGGTTGATCAAATCGAATCAAGAGTTGGTTAGATGGGATCAACAATGCTTAAATTGACCAGCCTAATAGGATTAAGTCTGGGTCAAGATTGAGTCACGATCAAGCAAGACTTAATTAGGCACAGAGGTTAGAGTCTGGATTGTAGGCTAACCCAATTGATTCTAACTCAACAATTTAGTGTCTAAGGTAAGTTTGGCACATACAACCGACTGGTTTTTAATTGGGAGCTACTCGACCTGAATGTATTCTTGTACGAGTTAATGGCATATCCATTCCACCAATCTCACTTACTTGGCCATATCTGTCAACTCAGTTCTGATTTGAGGTGGTCAATAATCCAAGCTAACCCATGCCACTAGGTTAGTCATAATTGTTATGACTATGATAAGTCTAGTTTAATGAGACATGAATCAATTCTCCCTAAGAAAAGATTAAGTCTGAGGTCTTCCACCATTATAGATGTGCGGGCCCTTTTCGGGATTGATTGTTCTCAACTGGATACAGTGGCTCAGTTGCATTGAAAAGACGCAACCATGTCTATTAGGCATTGGATGCTATGGGCTGCAGGATGAGTTGGGCTCAATATTTTGGATACGGTGAGAGACTCAATTAGGAATCTAGTCTGTGCAAATGGTGGATCTGACTTAACTAAGAAGTGGATCAATATTCTAGATACGATGAGATTCATAAATTAGAGACCAAGTTTGGGTGCACCATGATTAGAGGATCATTGATCAAGAGTTGTTCACTCATTGGCTAACCCATCACCAATAACTGTTAGGTGAGGTGATGAGTCAGTCGATGAGACCGCACCACCTACTAGAAATCATTAATCATGGAGATTTTTGCATCTCTACAGAGGGAGTGTAGGGATCCAAGAAAATAGTGAGAGCTAATTTATTTGAAAATAAAATCTCTAAATAAATTGGTCAAGTCATAATTACAGTATCTAACTAGAATCTTTGACTCTCTATAGGAAAATATCTGCGTCCAACCCATTAGCACGTATCCTGAATACACATAGACTGACCGAACCTAATTATAAAGATCGGCTCAGGAACTACAAAATCATTTTGGGTTTCGAGAAGTTAATCCATATATTGGACCAGGACCCTCCCACCTTACCAGCCCGTCCATCCATCGAACAGAGAGCATCTCTGAAAAAATGGATAGACGAAGATAATAAGGCTAGATATTATATGTTGGACTCGATGTCTGATGAACTCTAGAGCCAACATGAAGATATCGGGACTACTCGCTAAATGTTGGCTCACCTACAAGAGATGTTTGGTGAACAGAGTCGCGCAGCCAAGTATCAAGTCACGAAATGACTTCTTAAGGCTAAGATGCATGATGGGTAGTCAGTCCAAGATCACTGTCTGATGATGATCAAGAACTTGGAAGAGCTTGAGAAGCTCGGTGTGAAGTTAGACTTGGATATGATATTATTCTGCAATCCTTGATTGATGCATATGGACAATTCATCATGAATTACTATATGCATAAACTTCAAAATTTCTTGGCCGAATTAATGAATATGCTGGTCACCGCTGAGCTTTCTATAAAAGGTTCTAAAGGCTCAATTCTTGCTATGG
This sequence comes from Cocos nucifera, assembly GCA_006176705.1. Taxonomy (NCBI): domain Eukaryota; kingdom Viridiplantae; phylum Streptophyta; class Magnoliopsida; order Arecales; family Arecaceae; genus Cocos; species Cocos nucifera. The sequence continues at coordinate 3,780 of QRFJ01007715.1, forward strand.
AACAGACTTCTTTCAAAAGAAAGTCTTCTGAAAAGAAAAAGAAGTCTGCAAAAAAGCAAAAGATGGAAGGAGGAAAGAAGAAGAAGGCAGAGCCGAAGATGAAAGCCGCTACTAAAGGAAAGTGTTTCCATTGCAACAGCGATGGCCATTGGAAGCGGAACTACCCTACTTACCTAGCCACCCTGAAGAACAAGAAGGAAGGTCCTTCTAGAGGTATGCTCATTATTGAGTCTAATCTTATGGTTTCTTCTGCATCCAGTTGGATGCTTGACTCTGGTTCTAGTACTCATCTGCACACTTCCATACAGGATCTTAAGGATAGCAGGAGGATGAGAGATGGAGATATGATCCTACGCATCGGTAATGGAGCAAGAGTTGCTACAGTGGTGGTGGAAACATACCCTCTACGATTACCATTGGGTTTAGACTCAGTTTTGAAAGACTGTTATTATGTGCCTGCAGCTAGCAGAAATTTGATTTTTGTTTCATGCTTAGCACTAGAAGGCTATGTGATTACCTTCTTTAAGGACCATTATAATATTCTTTATGAAAGAAATAAAATTGCAAATGATTTCCTTATTAATGATCTTTATCAACTACATATTGATGTATCTATTCTAACTATCGAGCAAAACGTGAATGCCAAATAACCTAGGGATAGTCCAAATGATAGGTATCTATGGCACCTGAGATTAGGTCATATAACAGAAGATAGGATCAACAAATTGGAGAAAAATGGGCCATTGAGTTCGTTGACTTTCGAGTCATATCCAACTTGTGAATCTTGTCTTCAAGGCAAAATGACTAAACTCCCTTTTATTGGACATGGGGAAAGGGCCATAGATCTCCTTGCCCTAGTACATACTGATATGTGCGGCCCATTTGATGTGCCAGTTACAGGCAATTTTGTCTACTTCATTATGTTTAACGATGATCTATGTAGGTATGGGTATGTGTATCTTATGAGACACAAGTCTGAAGCTTTTGAAAAGTTCAAAGAATTCAGACATGAAGTAGAAAAACAAATTGAAAAACCCATTAAGGTTCTTCGATCAAATCGAGGAGGTGAATATCTTAGCCAGAAATTTCTAAACTATCTCAAGAAAAATGGCATAGTCTCTCGTGGACTCCATCAGGAACACCTCAACTCAATGAGATTTCAGAATGGAGAAATCGGACTCTATTGGATATGGTCTGATCCATGATGAGCTTCACAGTCCTCCCTGATTTTCTTTGGGGACATTCATTGTTAACTTTAATTTATCTACCGAATAGGGTTCCCTCTAAGACCGTTCCTACCACACCGTATGAGATATGACATGATAAGAAATCAAGTCTGAGTCATCTCAGAATTTGGGGTTGTCCGGCTCATATCAAAAGATAATAAGCGGACAAGTTAGAGTTTAGGTCCTTCAGAGCTCGATTCATAGGATATCCTAAAGAGTCATTAGGATACTATTTCTACATTCCAAAAGACCACAATGTGATTATGAGTCAACATGCCATCTTTCTTGAAAAATAGTTTATTCAAGACAGTGGCATTGAAAAGCAGATTAAGCTTGATGAGAAAGTCTCATAAGTACAACGAGCTAAGGACCAATTGGAACCAAATTAGGTTGAGCCAATAAGAACACTACCTCCTCCACCTCATAGATCAAAAAGAGTTTTCCATCCCCTTGAAAGATACTTAGGTATTATTTCAGAGAAAGTAAAGGAAATGTTCCTCGTAGGTAATGGTGCTCATGGTGATGATCCCAAAACCTACAACGATGCGATATCAGATATCAACTCCGAGAAATGGCTAGAGATAATGCAGTCAGAAATTGACTCGATGCACTCAAACCAAGTCTAGATCTTGGTAGATCCACCAAAAGGTATAGTACATGTTGGATGTAAATGGATCTTTAAGAAAAAGATTAGTGCAGATGAAAATGTGGAGACATTCAAGGCTAGACTAGTGGCAAAAGGTTATATTCAATGCGAAGGCATTGACTATCAGGATACCTTTTCTCCAATGGCTATACTAAAATTCATCCGCACATTGCTTATCGTTGTAGCCTATTTTGATTATGAAATATGGCAAATTGATATGAAAACGACGTTCTTAAATGGATATCTTGAGGAAGATATTTATATAGAACAGCCGCTAGGTTTCACATCCAGTGATACTGATCACAAGGTTTGTAAGCTACAAAGATTCATATATGGACTTAAGTAAGCATCTCGAAGCTGGAATACTCGTTTCAATGATGTGATCAAAAAGTTTCATTTCATCAAAAATGAAGAGGAACCATGTGTCTTCAAAAAGATCAGTGGGAGAGTTGTTGCCTTCCTCATACTATACGTGGATGACATCCTCCTTATTGGGAATGATATTCCCATGTTGACGATAGTCAAAATATGGTTGTCCAAGAAATTCTTCATAAAAGACCTAGGTGAAGCATCCTTTATTCTAGGAATTAAGGTCTATAGGGATAGACCGAATAGGATGCTAGGACTTTCACAGAAGATGTACATAGAGGAAGTACTAAAGAGGTTTAGTATGGAAAACTCTAAGAGGGGATTAATACCCTTCAGACATGGTATTCATCTTTCCAAGAAGATGTGCCCTAGCACACCTGAGGAAATAGAATGCATGAGCAAGATCCCTTACACTTCTGCAATAGGGAGCCTCATGTATGCCATGCTATGTACACGACCTGATATAGCCCATGCTGTGAGTGTCATAAGCAGAAATCAGTCAAATCCAGGTGAAGAACATAGGACTTCTGTGAAATGTATCATTAAGTACTTGAGAAGAACTAAGGATATGATGTTGGTCTTTGGTAACGGAGAACTCCAAGTTCAGGGATACATGGACTCGGATTTCATGTCCGATGTAGATGATCGAAAGTCAACATTTGGGAGTCTGTTTGTGTGCAATGGTAGTGCTGTCAGCTGAAAGAGTTTCAAGCAAATCATGATAGCAGATTCCACCATGGAAGCAGAATATATCGCTGCATCAGAGGCTATGAAGAAAGCATTCTGGTACAAGAAGTTTGCTGCAGAAATCGAAGTAATGCCATCTGATGCCATTCCTCTATACTGCGATAACAATGGCGCCATAGCCCTTGCTAAGAAGTCAAGGTCTCACCAAAAATTTAAGCACATTGAGCGGTGATACCACCTAATCCGCGATTACCTCGAGAAGAGTTACATCGAGGTCAAGAGAGTTGACTCCACAGACAATGTGGCAGACCCGCTTACAAAGCCGTTGGGCCAACAGAAGATCGAAGCCCACCTTGAGAAGATGGGACATAGATTTGTAGCTAATTGGCTTTAGGATAAGTGGGATATTGTTAGATATATGTGCCCTAGAAGCCAGAATTGGCTGACACTTGTCTACACATCTAGGGGAAAAATTGTAATTTTGACTATAATCAATAAAATGGGTTATTTTCTATCACATATGTGTATTTAGTGTCTGTGATACATCTTTTGAGTTAATGGTAATGATAATTCATATTTTCAAGAGTTGAAAATTTAACACATGAATAATCATTATTAACTCATAAAATGCTCCTGACCATAGGATCATCACGAGTATGGTGATTGATCTAGAATGTTGGTATACAATCGCTTCTCTTTAGTAGATGAGTCTTGAGTCTATAGTGTGGAGACACCGAAGCGAGAGTACAGATACTCGTTAGGGAATGAGGACACTGAGCGTAACCACCTCGAGTAGTCATTAGGAAGTCTACCTTTCGTCAATAACTGACTCGATGCTGCAGTGGTGTGTTTGGTTCTTTAACCTGAGGTGCATCGGTAGTTCACCTTGAGGGTGTTATAGGTTGACTATACTATAACTCGATCTCCTAGCCATCCGGAATCCTGAGGTGTATGTTGGCTATAGCATATTCATTGTAGGAACTGGATTGCATCAAGATGGAATCTATCTACCTCGGTGGTAGAGGAGCAGCACTATGATGATCATGAGAATCAAGTCCAGAAGCCCATGGCCATGACAGAGTGAAATAATAGAAACAGTTTCTATTTAGCTTTTCATACCGAACCTGAATCGAATGATTACATCATATGACAGAGACTAGGTTTTGACGAGTTCACCTAAACCCTAATTTGATAGGGGCTCAAGATAGAAGAACTTAATCACACAGGTAGCTGCACCAAGAGGTTCGCATTCAACTCTGATGGGTTGCCACCATATAATGCTTGGTGTCACTGATAAATTTTGGGAGCAATTAGAATGATTTAGATGATCGATCATTCTCGCTGTTCGAATCAAAACAGTTCTGATCCATTGAAAGGAGTTTTGATGATGTCAATGATAGAGATCATGACATATCCCATTACCATATAAAACTGAACCTAACTGGGTCACACAAATAAGGGTTTGAATCTGGTGATCATCAATTGAACTAATCTAGTTCAATTGATTTGAATAAGATTCAATCAGATTCAAGGAAATCGTGCTAGCACTCGATTGAACCTAACGTTCTTCTTTTACTATCATAAATAGTTGTCCTGACTGAGCCAAAGGAGTTTGTGCTCGATCAGAGTCCTTCACTTGGTCTGACTGAAGCTTGTCCAGGTTAGAAAAGGGTTGTCTTATTTTGTAAGATAATACCTGCCATTTTTGGTCATCTGCCATTTCTTGTCCTTTGACTTTGGTCAAAAGTTGACCTTTGACTGGTCAAATGTTAACCATTGATACTTTGACTTCTGTCCACGTGTCACGCACCTATTACAGAGCTGGTGGGGGCTTGTCCCTCTGTCAGAACCTAGCAAGGAGGAGGGTGCATGCCACCCTTGGCGTGTGCCCAAGTTGGAGGCGCCTAGGAGTCCCTGTTGGACAGGGACTCCATCTCCTTTTTGGATTTCGATTAGACTTCTCCTGAGAACAAAGTTTGACTGGTCTTAGGCACCATCTAAGGATGAATCTAGGGGACTCTATTTCTACTAGTCAGATTTAGATCTGATTTCACAAAGGATTGTGATTGGTTAGGAAGAAGAGGAGTTGGATCAGGCATAGTCTATAAATAAGACCCTATGCCCAACTCAAGGAGTATTTGAAAATTCCCCATGCCCCAAGGCTGCCTCTCTCCTCCTCCTCCATGCCAAGACCATCTTCTCCCTCTCCTCTCCATGCCCAAAGTAGTTTGGGATCTAAGTTGGTGCAATCTAGATGAGAGAAAGGCGACAGAAAGCTAGAAGGCTGCGCTGCTGCAAAGGATAACTACTGATCTTCGAAAGGTATTTTGAAGATCCTCCAAATCAGATTCAGATCTAACTTTTAGAGACATGATAGAGAAGAAGAGGATCTCTAGATCTAACCCGAGTGGATACCAATAGAGGCTAGGCACTTGCATGGTTGGATCCAAAACCTTCCGCTGCTTATAGGATCATCAATGGGTAATAGGATTACCCTATGTTAAGATAAATTAAATTTGATTTAATTTATTTAAATTTATTTTAATTATTAAAATAATAAATATCAGATTTGAAATATCTCAGATCTGATCTGGATTAAAGAGAAAAATTTTTGAAATATATCTCTTGATCCGATCAAATCTGAATGAACCTAGTCCAAAAAATCAGGATTTCCCTTCAGGCTTAACTACCTCAACCTAAAACTGAAAGGCAAACCCATAAGCTAGCTACTCCAAACTCATTCATACTCAAACAAAATTGTGCACAATCAATAGCTACCCTGCTTCCTTTAGATTTTAATAAGGTAATTCGGTTCAAACATCCATCCATGCATGCAAAACCCTATCAGCCCATCTCCACTAGTGCAAACAACAACCTCAAAAGATCAATAGGACTTTTACGGGTTAGAAAAAAATTGAAAGCAAGCAACCTAAATGATGGTTATCATCACATAAGTGAAAATAAATTAACCACAATAAATCAGAGCATACTTAATTACTTATACTTTGCATCCCTTCCTTTATTTATTTTATTTTATACTTTCAGAACAGTCTATACATTTTGGCACTCTTCCCTAAGTCATCATTTACCTTTTTATGCGAATACCGACATTGGTCATGAAGGCACCTAGTTACTCAGCAAGTCATATACTTAAAGTGCTTTGCATACTCATAATTCAAGTTACTATTTGACGTAAAAGCAAACGTGGAGCTCATGAATGCTCCTAGTTGCTAGGCAACTTGAAATAGTGGAGTAGATTGTGCTTTTTTTTTTCTTTTTTTTAAATGGAAGGAATACTAAAAATTTAGTATGCTCTAACTATTGTAATCAATTATTCTCAAACAATATGAATAGTAGATATGAGATAGGATGGAAAGAAAATACAAGGGATCAAAAAGGGTATAGCAAAGGAATACTTATATCATTTCTCTCGAATACATTGCCTACATTTCATTTCAACAATCATAATAAAGCTCACAAGCAGGATTGGTGAAGCAAAGTAACTATCTCCTATACAAGATTTTATCTAAGTATTTACAAGTTTAAAATAGTCAATCACTAAATTTGACTTCCAAATTCAAAGCTTAGATAGCCAAACAATAACACAAAGACAAAATCATCGGTCTCTATATCCTTAGAAGTCATCAGTGAATCAATGATTTAATCTTTTTTATTTTATTTTTTTATAACAAAATACTAACACGAAAAATACAAATGCACTTCCAAACCTGAATTGGACATTGTCCTCAATGACAAGATCACCACTACAAATTATAGCAAGGCATTCTTAAAGGTTAGGGGTACTCCCCTTTGTAGCATGCCGATGTACGAGTTTGCAACTTGTCCTCAATTATTTTTCCTCTCTTTTCTTCTTCAATCTGCCTACAAAAAATGAACAACATCCATTCAAACTTTAAAAATATAGTAAAGATCAAAATTGACTCAATTCACAAAAATAAAGAAAGTAAAAATAATTTTTCTTGGGTTTCCTTCCAAGAAGCGCTAGTTTATAGTCGTTAGCTTGACTATCCCAATGCATTATGTCAACGATTTGGAGGTTTTTGGTTGCTCAAATCCTTCATCAATGTATTCCTTCAACCTTTGCCCATTGACCTTGAAGGTCCTATCACTACTCTTCAGCTGAACAGCTCCATATGGAAAAACTTGTACAATCTCAAATGGACCTGACCACCTAGATCGGATCTTGCCTGGAAATAGCTTTAGGTGGGAGTTATACAGCAACACCTTTTGTCCTACTTGAAATTCACACCTCACAATATGTTTGTCATGCCATTTTTTCATTCTCTCCTTGTAAATTATTGCATTTTCATATGCACGAAGGCAGAACTCATCATGTTCATTAAGTTGTAATAACCTTTTCTCCCCAGCAGCTTTCATATTAAAATTTAGCAACCTAGTTGTCCAATAAGCTCGATGCGCTAGCTCCATAGGTAAGTGGCATGCTTTTCCATAAACTAGGCGATATAGGGACATCCCAATTGGTGTTTTGAATGCTGCTCTGTATGCCCATAATGTATCATCTAATTTTAGGGACTAGTCCTTTCTCAATGAGTTGATAGCAGTCTCGAATATCCTTTTAATTTCATGGTTAGAGATCTCTACTTGTCCACTTATTTTGGGATGATATGGTGTACCTACATGATGAGTAACACTATATTTTGTAAGTAGAGAATTCAAATAACGATTACAAAAATGCTTACCTCCATCTGTGATGATAGCCCTTGGAACACCAAAGTGTGTGAATATCTATTTCTTTAAGAACTTGAGCACACTCTTGGCATCATTAGAGAAAAGTGCTATTGCCATGACCCATTTGGATACATAGTCCACTGCCACCAAGATATATTGATTTGAATGAGAAGGTGGAAAAGGCCCCATAAAATCTAATCCCCACACATCAAATAGCTCTACCTCAAGGATATTAGTTAGTGGCATTTTTTGTCTAAAAGAAATATTCCCAGTTCTTTGACATTGATCATAAGAAGAAACAAAAGAAATAGCATTTTTAAACAAGTTAGGCCAATAAAAACCACACTACAGTATCTTAGCAGCTATTTCGTTGGGTCCAAAATGGCTCCCACACTCTAATGAATGGTAGTGCCTTAAATTATTTTTAATTTCATCATCAAGCACACATTTCCTAATAAGCTGATCTGGACAATACTTATATAAATATGGATCCTCTCAAAAATATTATTTTGCATCATGTAAAAATTTCTTTTTTTGCTGGTAATTAAATTTAGGAGGAATAATATTACATGCCTTAAAATTAATAATATTAGCATACCAGGGTGTGCTAGATATGGGTAATGCAAATAACTACTCATCAGGGAATGATTCGTTAATGGGTACTTTAGTGTCTTCAATTTTTTTACCTAATTCTAACCGAGATAAGTGATCTGCTATAAGATTTTCTGCTCCTTTCTTATCCTTAATCTTCAAGTTAAATTCCTACAACAAGAGCACCCAACGAATTAGTCTTGGTTTCGCATCCTTTTTTTCAAATAAATACTTAATTACTGAGTGGTCAGTATAAACTATTGTTTTTGCTCCTATAAGATATGGTCTAAAATTATCAAAAGCAAAAACAATAGCAAGCAACTCCTTCTCTATGGTGGCATAGTTCAACTATGCATCATTTAGTGTCCGACTCGCATAGTACACCACATGAAGTCTATTCCTCTTTCTTTGTTCCAAGACTGCACCTATAGCATAGTTGCTTGCATCACACATAAGTTCAAATGGTAAATTCCAATCAGGTGCAGTGATGATGGGAGCTAAGATTAATTCTTTCTTTAACCTATTAAAAGCAACCAAACACTCATCAGTAAATTTAAAAGGCACATCCTTGATCAATAAATTATAAAGAGGTTTGGTAATTTTGGAGTGTTTTATAAATTTTTTATAGAATCCAGCATGTCCTAAGAAAATCTTCACTCCTTTAACAGATGTTGGTGGTGTTAATTTTTTAATGACCTCCACCTTTGCTTTGTCCACTTCTATGCCTCTAGATGAAATCTTGTGTCCTAAGACTACTCCTTCCTATACCATAAAATGACACTTCTCCTAATTCAATACAAGATTAGTTTCTTCACTACACTATAGAACTTGAGAGAGGTTAGTCAAACACATATCAAAAGAAGGACCAAAAATTGAAAAATCATCCATAAAGATTTCAATGAATTTTTCAACCATGTCAGAGAATATAGACATCATACACTTTTGAAAAGTTGTAGGTGCATTACATAACCCAAATGGCATTCTCCTATATGCATATGTTCCATATGGACAACTAAATGTAGTTTTTTCTTGGTCCTCAGGTGCAATAAGAATTTGAAAATATCCTAAATAACCATCTAGAAAATAGTAGAAGGGATATCCAGACAATCTCTCAATCATCTAGTCAATAAAAGGCAAGGGGAAATGGTCCTTGCATGTGGCTTTGTTTAACTTTCTATAATCAATACACACACGCCAACCAGTGATTGTCCTAGTGGGTATCAGCTCATTTCTATCATTTGTAATAACAGTCATTCCCCTTTCTTAGGAACTACTTGAACAGGGCTTACCCAACTACTATTAGAAATAGGATAGGTAATTCCTGCATCAAGTAATTTCATTACTTCAGCTCTAACTACTTCCTTTATATTAGGATTTAACCTACGTTGATGCTCAATTGAAGATTTGTAGTTATCTTCCATTAAAATTTTATGCATGCATATACTAGGACTAATCCCCTTAATATCATCAACAGACCAGCCTAGTGCTTTTTTATGCTTTCTCAACACATGCAACAATTTTTTTTCTTGTTTAGCAAACAAATGAGTAGATATAATGACAGGAAAAATGGATGAGTCTCCCAAGAATGCATATCTTAAGTGAGAAGAAAGCTCCTTAAGCTCAAGCTTGGAGGTTAGGTTAGCTTCTACTGAATCCTATATTTTCTCAACATCATTTAACACATCAACATGCTCAATTAACTGTTCAAATTTATTTTTAACAATTTTTTCTTCAACACAATCAATCAAGTCATATTTAGAATTGTCAATTATTTCACTAATAAATTCATTAATCTTATCTAATCTAAAACACTCATCATTCTCAAGAGGATATTTAGAAAAATTGAGCACATTCAAAATTGCCTCTTCTTGTCCCACTCTTAAAGTAAGCTTACCCTCATGGACATCTATAAGTGCCTTGCCAGTTGCAACGAATGGACGCCCCAATATCATAGGAACCTCTCTATCTTCCTCCATATCGAAGATAATGAAATCCACTAGAAAGATAAATTTGTCCATCTTGACTAACACATCCTCCACTATGCCTCTAGGATATATCACCGATCAATCAACTAGTTGTAATGAAACACTGGTCGGTTTCACATCCCCTAGTCTAAGCTCTCTGAAAATAGATAACGGCATCAAGTTAATGCTAGCACCTAAATCACATAATGCTTTAGTGAATTCAATATTACCAATATTGCATGGAATTGTAAAACTCCCTGGATCCTTTAATTTTGATGGCAACTTGTTCTGAATGATTGCACTGCATTCTTCGATGAGCATGACTGTCTCGTGGTCCTCTAGCCTTCTCTTCTTGGAAAGGATATCCTTCAAGAATTTGACATAGCTAGGCATTTGGGCTAATGCCTCAGCAATGGAATATTTATGTGTAGTTTCTTGAAAACCTCAAAAAATTTCAGGATGTTCTTGTCATCCTTACATTGCTTGAGCCTTTGAGGAAAAGGAACTAGTGAGATGTAGGGCTTTATTAGCTCTTCCTTTTTCTCTTTTAGCTTCTCTTCGATCATAGTCTCTTCTTGAGTTTGTTTCTTTACTTGCTCCTTAACAGGCTCTTTCCTTGGTTGTTCCCCAAGTTGTTTGCCACTCCTTAAGGTAATTGCCTTCATATGCTCTTTTGGGTTCGTTTCAGTATTGCTAGGCAATGATCCTTGAGTTCTATTAGCTACCATATTGGCCAATTGTCCCATTTGTAGTTCCAAGTTCTTAATGGCAGCTTGCTGGTTTTGAAAGTTTGCCTTAGTTTCACCCATGAAATTAGTAGTGGCCTTGGTAAGAGTTGCAACCAATTCTTCTAGGTTAGACTTCTTTTTTTGCCATGGGAAATCAGGTGGTTCTCTATTTTGATAATTCTGTTGTTGCTGCTGATTTTCTCAGGAAAAGTTTGGATGATTCTTCCAGGCAGGTGTGTAGGTGTTTGAGTACGGATTATTCTATTGCCTTCCTTGGTTTGCCACATATTGCACTTGTTCTTGTACTGGAGGCATGAATGAGCTATCAATCGGGCAATCTCAAGTAGCATGTACATGTCTCGCAGGTCTGCACATGAGTATTAACAGCATTAATAGATAAATGATCTAATTTTTTGAAAATAGTGTCTACCTTTGCATTGAGTGCAGTAATAGCGTCTATCTCATGAAACCCAGCAGGCCTCCTTGCCATGTTCCTCTCATTGGGCCATTGGTAATTGTTGTTGGCCATTTCCTCCAAAAGATCAGAGGCCTCATCAAGCGGCTTCCCCATCAATGAACCTCCAGCAGCAGCATCAATATTAGTTCTAGTATGGTTATTCAATCCATTGTAGAAGGTTTGCATAACCAACCATTTATGTAGCCCATGGTGCGGACACCTCCTAAGCAGATTCTTAAACCTTTTCCAAGCTTCATATAAGGTCTCCATATCGAATTGCACGAAGGTTTGGATGTCAGTCCTCAATTTAGCAGTCTTAGTAGGTGGAAAGAATTTTGCCAAAAATTTTTATGCTAAGTCATTCCATGTGGTGATCGAGCCAGTAGGAAGAGACTGTAACCATGCTCTAGCCTTATCTATAAGTGAAAATGGAAACAATCTTAGCCAAATTGCATCATCTAACACTCCATTCTACTTAAGGGTATCACATATTTCCAAGAAGTTTGCAATGGGCGCATTAGGGTCATCATTGGGCAATCCTCCAAACTAAACTACTATTTGGATCATTTGGATCAAAGCAGGCTTGATGTCAAAGTTGTTTGCCTACACTGGTGGCCTTGTAATGCTAAATGAAGCTCCATTCATGACAGGCGTGGCATAATCTAGCAATGCTCTAGGGTTTGCCTCTCTAACAACCTCATTATTTCCTACTACAACAACTTCTCTCCTTGTATCTTCAGCCATTTCTACATTTGCCTCAGATTCCTTCTCTTCTCTGATGGCTTTTCTGTTTTGTCTATAGGTGCGATCAATTTCTTGACTTGAAATAGGATTTGATTCAATTCTCACAAGTCAACCCAATTCTCTTTTCCAAGTTGCAATTTTGAAAGATTATTATTATTATTATTTATTTATTTTAAAGAGAAGAGTGAAGAGGAAGGAGAGATAGAAAAGAAAAGAGTTCTAAAGATGAGTCCTAAAGAGTCCTAAATCTATAGATGAAAGAGAAGAGTGTTTTAATTAGATTTAAATTTTAATGGTAAACAAGTTAGCACAAAATGGACTATCTATCCTGGGATTAACCTAGATCTAGATAGCTCCTAACTATTCCAAGACCACCTTCAAGCACTCCAAGTCCAAAACAGACTAACTCTCTCGACTAGGTAAGTGTAAGATATGGGAGGTCCTCTACTTGTTGCTTTCCTTAAACTCTAACTAAGTTGGCCAGATCAGACAATGGAACCAATTGAAGATCACCTTCTTAAACCACTTGTCTTAGACACCAAGCAGCTAATCAATCCAAACCCAGTCCAACTCTAGGACTTTCTTATCCTATTGAGCTCGAATATCCTAGGGCCAACGTCTAATTGATTTTAAATTAAGGTCTAGGTTATGCAGGATGAAAGATATGATTTTTGGGCTAAGGGTGATCAAATCCCCACCTTATTTGATTAATGGGTTAAGTGCCCTTAAAGTTAATTATAGAGATGCAATGCAAAGAAACAAGATGTCCAATCAAGTTAATTTTTTTTAAAATATTTTTGGTTATGCTATATTAGTTAAGTATTATGAAATGTTAGTATTTTTTTATTATTTTTTAATTAATTTTTTATTTTTTATTTTTTTGGGGTTTTACAGAAAAGTAAGTTTAAGTGATTAAGTCTAAAAAAAAAAATATTAAGCTATAAAAAGTAGTAAATTATTTTAAACTATAAAAAGCAATAAATATTTAAGAATAATAAGTAGTAAGCTAATTATGTAAAATAAAATAATTATTAAACCATGCAATTAAGATAATCAAGCTAGAAAGCATAGAGATCTACTATATATAAAAAAAATTAAAGCAAGAAATAAAAATTGAATAGTAGTAAAGGATATAATTTTTTTTTAAATATAAAGAAAATATTAGATTACTAGTAAAATCAACTATTCTTGATATTGAAGCACCTATCTCCGGCAATGGCACCAAAAACTTAATAGCCTATTTCGCAAGTGCACGAAATCGCTCAAGTAATACAATAATGAATAAGAGATCGTTCCCATGAGGACTGAGTTTAATTATCAAAAATGAATGCTGATTCCACTAATATCTGAATAATCAAAGCTGAATAACAATAGAAACTAAAGCTAAAATTAATTCTAAAGAACTCAATGAAAGCTAAATTAAAATTCGATTGATAAAGCACTAGGGTATATCTGATTTCACTTGGACTAATTATCAACTACAGGTATTCTGATTAATAATCTAAATTTAATTATTAATGCAAGGATCAATAACCCTAAATTATTTAATAATCTCTTTCAAGACTTATTAAAAATAGTAGTTAAAATCTATAATCTATTTCCCAATAGTAAAATAGATTTCAATTAGTTCATTAAGTACAGTGATTATTTTTAATATCCCATAGGTCAAATCTTCTACTCCCGCTCCAATTATTATTCCTATGATGCTTATTATTAACTCCAATTTATAATCTTTCTTCCCAGTACCAATTATAAATCAAAATCAATCAAGTACCAAAGATAATAATACTTAAAAATATTAAGTGTAAATAACAAATAATTGCATTAATAAAGAAAATTAATACAAGATCTGGAATTGAAATCGAATCCAAGTTACATCAAGTACCCTAGCTATAAATTTAGCTTTTCATCATATCAAAATCAAACTCAAGTTTACTTGAATAATAATCCAAAATCATTCTAATAATGAGTTTTAGAAAATAAATTCAAAGTAGATAAGAGAAAAGAATTAAAAACTCTGAAAGAACTGTAGAGCCAAATGAATCCTCTCTTCAAATCTTTCAGATGCTCCAAACTCTCTTTGCTTGATTTCCAGCTTTCAAAGATGATTCTTTTTTTCTTTTTTTTCTCTTTTTTTTAATATATTTTAGGATTCTTAAATAGGACTAGGGCTAGGGTTAAGGTGGTATTTTCTTCATGATTTTATTCTATGTATAATTCTTTTTATTTGGTATAGAATCTCTCCTCCTTTGGATAAGCTTCAAGCAACCACCAGCCATCTACTCCTTATGCTACCCAAATTTTTTTGATTTTATTCTGATTTCCATGGTAAAAGAAGGAAAGAAGGCATGGTTAATTAGAGAAGAAGGATTCCTTCCTTCTTAAGCCTTCCTGGGTCCACAAAATCTCCAAAATAAAGTAAGGTTTCAGCTGCCCAAATCAGGTTTTCTAAGAATTGGTCCCAATTCTTTCTAAGTTTGCTCCTCATGCAGAATTAGTTTGGATTCTTGATTTTTTTTTTTCATTTAATTTTGTATAAGATAGCTCCTTGCCATCCAAAATTTGTTGCCATATCGGGTCTTTGTGCTAAGAAAAACTAGGAATAATTAGGTGTATTGGGTATTTCTCATTATGTCTAACATTATTACCAACTTCAACCTATTGTAGCAAGCTCATCTAGAATCCAAATTTGATTTTCTCATTATGTTCCTTTCTTGCTTCTCTTAGAATTCTGTAGGATTTGGTCTTGCTCAATTTGGAGTCTTGTAGCTTGCCTTTTAGAAATCCTCATGCCAAAGTATCTAAAATTTAGATTGGTTGACTAGATGAGAGAGATTAACTGCTTGATTTATTTTCTGCACCTTTGATTTCTTTACTTGGCTGATGATGCTAAAAAGAATGATGTGTGGGGTCTATTGATATCTTGATTTGGTTATTCTACCTAGAGATGAACTGTGATTTTGATGCACGACACTGATGACTCTGGATGTCAGATCCTACTGAACTGGACTCAACTAATTTCACTTAATTTTGACCTTTAAAACATGGTTAAGACCAATTAGGTGTGACCTAGCTTAATTACCTATAATTGTCATAAAATATATCAGGTTTTTATATTTATTTAGTTAATTATTATATCAATTTCATCAAAATTATTAAAACTAATAATAATAATTACTATAAAAATGCAATACATCAAAGATCAAAAGAAAACACTAGAAGAAGAACCTTTCTTCTTCTTTGTTCTTTCACCTAAACACTTAGATTAGTGTCTTTACAAATCCCACACCCTAAGCCCTTCTCTCCCAAGGTTTTCCACCACTAAAGTCCTCTGTCTAATTTCTAGAATCTCTAAAAAACCCAGGCCCAAAGACCCCTTATATAGAGAGTTAGGATAGACTCCTTGTCTAGGTCAAATATCTAGCAATCCAAAAAGGGCAAGACTTGGGGCGTCCAACTCTTGGATGACCCCTCTCATTTTCCAGCCATGAACTAGCTATATTTTGTGTACAAATCCTATATAATATCCAACAAAAAAAATAGAAAATAATCTAGGTAGAGGGCAGCACAAGGGAAAGAGTTTGAGTTTCCTAAAATTCTATCCAATAGGAATTCAAATTAGAAACTAACTTCCTAATTTGACTTTGTCCATAACCACTTGCCATGTAAGAAAGAAGGGAAAGCTATAGGCATGCGTGAAGGCTTGGGAGTTTTTTCATGCACAAAACAAAGAAAAGTGGGCATGGGGGGGAGTGAGGAATCTTTAGGCACAAGGAAAGGGAAGTCCTAGTCTCACTAGGACTTCAAATTTGACTTGATCCAATTTGATCTTTGGATCAAATTAAATCTGATTTAATTCAACCCAATTAGAATAAGTCTTAGTCCAATCAAGATCCTAATTAAATTAGTTTAAATTAGATTTAATTTTGATTTAATTTTTAATCAAATTAGAGATTGGGTTCATACAAGTCCTAATTGAACTAGGACTTGTTCTTCCTTACAATTGGCTCATCCAATAAATCAATTGAACTTGATCCAATCAAGTACAAACTAAATTTAATTAAATTATATTTAACTAGACTTAATTTTAGCCTTCTAGCTTAATCATATTAAGTCAATTAGTAATCTAATTGCTAATCGATCCTCCTGCAGCACTTGCACTAGGTTAAACATCAATCGTATTGATTGTTTGACCTAAGAATGATTCTTAATCATCGATCAACCATCCAATCAGATCGAGAACTCTTATGTGTGTGATTCTATAGGTTTGAATCCAAGCTAGTAGAATAGAAATAAATTTTTAGACCAATCAGAGTGATCATCTAGCAATGGTATCCAACGGTCGGATAGATTGAATGTGTAGAACAACATCCTTAGAATCCATGTGGACATAGTTTCCATATGATTCATCCTCTTGACCAAAATGCTCATAGAACATCTCAGAGTTTAACTATCAATCTCGATTAAATCATCCATATTGTATCTTAAAATACCAAATCCATCTTACGGATTACCTTGGCCAAGGTTTTGCTATATTGAAATATAGTGATGCATTCTTCTCCAACTCTTAGAGTAGTCAATCTCATCTTGATCATTCACTGACTTCGCAAGTACTTGACTGTGCCTAAAAATCTTTCATTACTGAATTAGAAATTTAGTTAGTCTGATACCAAAGCACAGTGAGTTGCTTGCAAGTCACTATGGTTATATCAGGTCTAAGGGATACTTATATCTATATCCCATCAGAGCAATTCTCGATAATAGAATACTTTGGAGTTGATTACGTTTAGTGATGATGTACCCTTACATCTCACTTGTATGCTATACCAGTGTCTTTACACTTCTTGGTTAAGTGGACAACCAACCTAGATGGCATACAAGGATCTATGCTCGATAAATGTTGTTATCTTAATTAACAGCGTATCATTTAGTCATAAACTATTTAAGGACTAATCGATAAATCCTCTCTTTATTGAAACTAAATAGTCCTAAAGACTTCATCATAGCAATGGAATTCATTAGAAGATATAGACTTTATGATGAAAATGATAAAATATTTATTTTATTTATTAATAAATTAATTATAATTATAAGGTAGCTCAATCATCAATAGATTGACGATTGGCTTTGGGATACATTTTCCAATAAGAAGGACTCTTAGTCCTTCCTCATGCCAAATAACTTCATGTGCTAACATATTATGGCACCAACTTATGGAGAAGTGTTTTAGGCACCTAGGATTCCTTCTCAAGGGGTCTAAATGAGGCCACATGTTGCGATCTAATTGCAACCCCTTTTGGCTCAACTCTATCTCAAATCCAATCAACTTGATTAACCAAAAATGTAAGGATTCAAATCAAATTAAATATAGTTAGGAATTAGGTTAGCTAACATGTGCTAGCATGCCAATTAGCAATCCAATTAGGATCAAATAATCCTAATAACAATTCTTGATCAATTCCTTTATGTGTGTGACCCATTGGATTTCACATGTAGCTAACAGTAGGCCCATGTGAAATTTGATCCTAATTGGATCAAATTTAGTAGAAATATCAAATATATCCTTTAGTGGCAAGTACTCGTATAATTCAATCCTTCGATCATCTTACATTCCAAATATGCTTATAAGCATGGATAAATGTTAAACTCAAATACATATTCATGTTGATTCTCCATCAAACAATGATAACTTTAATGAATGATTAGAAGTTCTATCTAATCTTCATTTTGTTCTTGCCAAAGACTTGCTGAGTTATCAATAGATGAGAATACATAGGATGTCATCTCCTCTTACTAGGAGTGATCAATTTTTTGTTGACTCACTCACAATCTTCATACATACTTGACCATATCTGAAACATCCCATTCATGACTTAATGTCATGATTGAGTATGAACCAAAAATATGGGTTTATGTGCATAAAGTACCATAGTGATCTCAGGTCTAAGGATCACTTGCATAATTTTTGCTTAGAGAATCATCTTTTGACATACAAGTAAGGTTCCATAAGATATTCTTTTTAGTGAGTCAATTCAGTGAACTCATTCTTTGATGAGCACCCACATCCTTGTATTAGTGTTCTTAGATAAGTGGCTTATGAGATCCACCACCCTCTTCATCGAGTATACATAGGATGTGCCGGTCTATTCGAAATATTGATCGTCGACTCAATGTTCTTCCAACTAAAAATATTCAAAATTAGGGTTTTACAATTATAGGTCTCACAGTAATGACTCATTCATGTCCCCTAAAATTATTGCCCTAATATTTGGGATTCATCATAATCTTTAAATATAAAAGATGCAGTTGGAATGATGAATGAAATGCCTCAATTTTATCGATATCAGAATAAATATCATTACATGAGTTGGGGATTATACAGAGAAGTCTTGATAAGAGCATGATGTTATCGTTAAGACACTATATTCATTAGTTTAATTTTGACTTCTTAAATTGATTAAAAATAGGTAGAAAATAGTGAATCAAATCGAATCTATAGAGAAGGCACTATTTTGATTTTGAATTCTTTGATTCTTATAAAAAAAGATTTTTAAAATAGAATTAAAGTAAAAAAAATAGAATTATAAATAAAAAATAAAAATTAAATAGTATAAAAAATTAAACTTGGTACTAAGATCTACTAGTTAGATCTTAGCATCTACTTATAATAAAATTAAAGAGCAATAATTAAAGTACAAAAATTTAAGAAGTAAAAAAATAAAATAATAGAAATAAAAAAATAAAATTTAAAGAGTAGAAAATAAAATTTACATTAATTAAAATTTAATTTAATATTTTAAATACATGAAATTTAAAAAGAGTAAAAAAAAATAGAAACTAGAGGTAGATGATCTTGATCTTAGATCGGTATTGGCATTGAGATGGTGTAGAAGACAGCTCTTCCCCTCGGCACCATCTGCCTCGAAGCATTCTTGAACCCAAGCATGGCTCTACCCTTTACCATCACCTTTCCATGACCAAAAACAACTTAATTTGATGGCCTAGGGTTTTATTTATAGGTGTTGAAGGAGAGGAATAAGTGCTATCAGCCAATATGGGACTAAGGTAGTATTTGATCGATAAAATATGGAGAAATTCAGGTAAAAATCAAATTAAAATAGTTTCTGGATGAATTCTGTTGAGTTTCCTAAATTCTAGCCATCAAATTCTAACCAAATGATCCCAAAATCACCAAAAATCAAGTTTTAAAAGCCTAGATCTAGTTGAATTAATTTCTTGCCATCAATTTGTGCGTGATGATGAAAGTCTAGCCATCAAATCATCATTGGATGTTTAAATCACCATTGGGTTTTATATCAGCCAATGGATCATTGCCTTGGATGCGTATAGAGATCTAATTGCGTGCTGGGTAGAGATGAAAATCGAATCAAAGAAGGATAAAACCTCAGGCATCGGATCTGGACCACAAACCACCTGGATCGTTAGATGGTAGAATTACTCTAGCTATGGACCACGTGGACTAAGTTTACCACAGACCATAATGAATCACTGCACACCTTGGCCTACGAAATTACCATTTTACCCCTACACATCATGATGAATTTTTTGTAAATCTTTTAAGGGTCTTGGTCCACCACTTGGTAGAGTGTGATTTGGCGCCTTCTGCTGAGCTGGCAGTCCACGACTTGATCCATGGACCGATAGGTCGGCTTCTATGGCTGAGCCATCTTGAGCGACGTGCTGGTTAAGCTAGGGTGCACCAGCTGAGCTGGTTTCGATAGCTTGGCTAGGCACACCAGTGGAGCAGAATTAATTTTTTTTAATTTTTTTCTTTTTTCTTTAAAAATTTATATCAGGTCTATTTTAACTCCAATTTGCTCCAAACTTATTTTGTTGCAACCAAAAAAATGAGCTCTTTCTATTGATAAATATTTTTTCTAAAAATAATAAATAAAAATCTTTAATTATTAAAAATAAAGATAAATTAATTAATAAATTAATATTTTTATAGGTAAATTTATGGTACTTATCACACCCCCCAACTTAACCTTTGCTCATCCTCGAGTAAAGAAAGAATTTAGTTTTAGATATCTTTTAACTTTAGAATTTTAAGTTTTACCAAGTAATTTTCAAAATGGCCATTGATGTTCAGTAGAGCATAAATGAGGTATGTCATTGGGATATTAATACTTACTAATATAAAAATTAAGTGAAGAACATTTAATTTTTCTAATTTTTTTCTAAATTATCATTATCTTTATCTTCGAATTGTCTAAACTTTCATACGAGCAAGTGTATTGCTACTTCCACCCTTCATTTATTAAATTTTTTTTTATTCACATTGCCTAATTTTTAACACAATTATCATTGCTTATTTAGGCAACGAGATCCAGTTACTCGATGAAAAACCAATATATATATATTTTTTAACATTGTATCAATATTGATTGCCTTAATCCCTTAAGCTTTCTATTTGATCCATGTAGCGAGTCCTAGGCCAATGACCTATGTTAGTGTAGAAATTTGTGCATCGGATGTAGCTAGAGTTGGGAAGGCAAGGCCACCGACAGGACCTACAAAATAAAATCTAAATTATAGGTGGGTGGCTTTGATAGAATCCTCTGACGCTTAAGTCAGTTCTCTAGCTAACTAGAATGGAATGCTCAGGAAAATAGAGAAATAGAGTAATGGGAAGGAGATGAGAGCTTAGAGAAAAATGTATCTGGAGGATTCCTTTTATAGATGAACCATGTAACAAACTGATAGTGATAGTCGTAATTATCTAATAATGAATCATTCAGGCCACTTGGAGTTTATTATGGAGGATGATTTGTCATTTATCGTGACTCACAAGCAGTGGAGATCCATTCATTGGAGTTCGGATATAAGTTGGAGACTTCAGTATATATGGTGGACTTATAATCGACCAAGATCCATAGGGGAAAGGCCTAGTGACTTTAAGAAGTTTGGAAGCCTCAAGAGGATCGTGTGCTAGCAAATACCTCCCAAATTGAGATCCAAAGTACTGTACTAAATCTATTACAAAACAGTCATCATAAATCAGTGGATTGACGAGGTTCTTTTAGATGGTTCTAGCTGATAGGCATAATATAGACTAAGTAGGTCTATGACTGGCTGGGAAAAACTCATCCTGAAAAATATTTGAATGGAAGGAAGCATGATGGTAAGAAGTGCATCTGGAGGGAGTTCGACTAGAAGGAGTTCGTCTAGAAGGGGCACTATCGAGAGGAGTGCGGTTGAAAGAAGCACTGCTGGAAGGAGCACGATTGGGAGGAGTTCATCTGGAAGAAGTTCGATGGGTAATTGGAAGGAGTTCGTCCGAGAGGAATTTGGTGGGCAACTAGGAGTCTATCTAGAAGGAGTTCATCCGAAAGAGGCGCTGCTGGGAGGAGCATAGCTAGAAGGAGCACTACTGATAGAGTTCGTCATCTATAATATGGGACTTCTTCTATCTTCAAGATTCAACACTGATCAAAGTTGAGAGAACTAGGTTTTGGCCCTGCCATACATTGATTAGTAAAATAATAGTTCTCCTTTACTATCCTAGATTGTCCGGTCGGACTCCAATATGCTTTCGAAAAGTTCCACAATATGGACTTTATTAGTGAGAAGATCGGTAAGTTTTCATAGAATGGAGGTCGGCGGCCAAGAACTTCGGCAGGGGTTATTATACCCTAACACTTGTCTCCCTACTCTTGAGTTTGGATTTCAAATGAAGGAAGTACGAAAATCACAATAGTCGAAGTCCTCTGCCAACTTTCTGCCTATCAAGAAATAAAACATTTTGGCTTTTTTTGAGTTGGTGTCAAAGCTTCTTCAACATGAGGTGATCCAAAAAGATAAACTTTTAAAACTCCTGCCAAAATGCCGCCAAACGTATGGCATAATTAAAGTTCTATCAGCCATCTGCCTTTGGTCATGATGAGTGGGACATGCATCAAATGGAGATTGGGTGGAGCAGATCTACGATCGTAACTACCTCGGGCTCCTCTCTATTATTTAAACTCTTCCTTCCCGTTCCGACTTCTCACTCCCATTGGTATCTTCTTCCTCTTATTCCCTGCTTCTTCGTCCCTTTCGGTCAGTCTGTGCGATCATCCTCTTTCTTGACCGTCTCTCGACCTTTTGATCGTCTTCCCATGCTCTGTAATCCTATTTAGGTTAGTTCCTCAACCCTTTCTTCTTTACCTTTTTGCTTTTTAACCATTGTTTTGGGGGTTTTCTTTGGATTTCCCTGGTCGATTTTGTTCCTTTCTCTTTTGAGATTTTGCTGCCTTTTTTCTTGGTTTGTTTGTTCTTTTTTCCAAATTTGGTTTGATCCATATGTCCACCAAGAAATCTTAGTCAACTTGTTCGAAAAGTCCGACTCATCTGAGCCTGATGGATCCAACCCATAAGGGAGCGAGGTTGTAGAAGTATCCCATCCCCCATTCACTCCTGATATCATTTCTTGTTCACTTTGTCCTGCAGACCTTTTCTTAGTATGAATTCAGTACAGAATTCTCTTGGAATATGAGCTCGAACTTTCTAGACCAAGCAGCCGAGCTTGTTCTCCACCCTCGGGTTGTTTTTGCTTGTATACCAAGTTTCTCCGCGCTAGACTTTGACTTCCAATCTCTTCTTTCCTTGTGGCTCTCTTTAGGTTCTTGAATATCTCCCTTGCCTCCATGGTGCCGAACTCATTTAGGTTCATCATAGGATTCCTATCTTTATGCATCATGGTTGAGGTCCGACCTATCATTTCATTATTCCATAATTACTTTACTTTCAAATGTCACCCCACCGCCAAAGTTTGATTGTATCTATCCCCTCAATTCGATAAGAAAGAATTACTCAAGGGCACCCCTTCTTCTATTCATAACTACAAGAAAAAGTTTTTCTATATCTCCTATCCATCCTTAGACCTAGGGCTTCTTCCTTGGGGATATCTAAGAGATTCGGTCTGCTGGGCTTTGGGATTAGAGAGAGAGGATCAAGAATCGATTAGAAAAATTAAAAATTACTAAGCTCCCGCTCTATCTGAGCTAATCAAGGATCAGACTTTATTCAACTTTGGCTTAAGTCCTCTCAATCTGGTAGGTATATTCTTGAATTTCATTAGTCCCTTTCTCATCCCTCCTTCTAATTAAGAATTTTTTCTTATTGTAGAATGGATGCGGACGAGCTTTAGCATCTTTCAAAAGGTCTCTGAGCTCACAAAAGGAAGGGCACCACAGTCGGTGAGCCTTTCAAAAGGGCAAAGGTCAATGCCTTAAGCTCTATCGTGCCCACCGCCATTGCTGCTGATCCCCTTGTTACCACTGTAGCCACTAAGGTTGCAGCACCTCTGACCTTCACGAACCCTTCGATCGAAGTCCCCACTTCGGAGCCCCCTACTGAGAGGGTGATGGAAGTGGAAAAGAAGAAGAAGAAGGAGAAATCTGCCACCAAGAAGGTCAGACGTAGGGCCACTGCTAGGGGATCCAACGGTTCCAACGAGGACCTGGGGGAGAACTCCTTCAATAATAAAGACATCATCATGAAGCTGGTTGATGGGTGTACCCTACTCGAGGTCATAGACAGGATAGTTGAAGCCAACCCCGAGCAGCACACTTGGGATCCTTTGGGGTCTTTTCTTGAGGTAGGTCAACCTATCCCTCTTTCCTTTCATTCTTTCATTAGCTTATCCATTCCCTCTTTGTTAACATAAGGCACTTGGTCATTTTCATAGATTGCACACTAGTTGATCACCAATATCAAGGTGATGAACCGTGTGAAATTTGAGGCTGTGAAAGCTGAAGAAGATTGCCAAGCTAAAGTCGAATGCCTCCTTGAAGAGAAAGTCGAAGTCGATTGCCTGCTTAAGGAGAGGTCAGCTGAGGTTGAAGGGCTCCGGCAAGCTGTACAAGATGCCGAACAAGCTTCGACGAGGGAAGAGGAAAAACTGGCCTCTGAGGTTGAGAAGAGGAGGAAGATGGAAGCCAAAATGGTAGAGTAGCGAACTTGGGATCAGATTGTAGAGGCTAGGGTCCAGGCTATGGAGGAGTTCAAGACTTCCTAAAAAATGAAGGACATAAAGGTGATTTTCACCCAGCTGTCCTTCATCAAGGGATATGAGCTTTGCCAAAAGAGCATGGCCGATAAATTTTCTGAGCTCGATCTTGGTTTCTTTAACGAAGGAGCTTCCGATGATGACGTCGGCCCTTCCACTGCCGCTACTAATCTCCCACTAGCTGAGCCTTCATTTGCTGCCATCGATCTCCCATCAACTGAGCCTCCATCTACTGCCAACGATCCCCCACCAGTTGAGCCCTCATCTATCGTTGCTGAGGAATTGACTACACCAAATTTCTCTACTATCCCATCAAAGGTTTGAGGCCTCTTATTTTTGTACTTTTTTTTTATTTTCTTCTCCTGTATTTGACAAATATTTTAATTAATGAAAGCAAGTTTGCTTTAAGTTTGCATCGTGGTATGCTTGTTTTTTAGAATTCCTCTAGTGAAGATAATTATGCTTCATCTCCCCCTACCGATGCCACATCGCTGCCCCATGGCCTTCCTCTAAAATTTATTATTAAGAACCTGAAGAGGGAGGTCCATCAAACTAAGAAGAAACTAAAGAAAGTGGAGGAGAGCTTCAAAAGTTGAAGAAGCATTATTCGGAAGCTATAGTTGAAGTCACCCGCCTTTGACAAGTCCATAAAAAGGATGCCATGGATTATATCAATAAGAAGTGCCATCTAATAGAGGAGTTAGAATGGGTGAAGTAGCTCGACAGTGACAAGGCATGGACCCTGACGATCAAGGCAAGCTCTTTCGAAGTCGAGTTGAAGGCCGTGCAAGAAAGAATTTGATTACTTGAAGAAAGTTGGCATGGTCCACTAATCGAAAAGAATATGGTTGGGATTGGACAAAGAAGTTCTTCAAACTCTAAAAATAATTACAGGCAGTCGAGGATGCTCATAATGAATACAGACATGATTAGTGTGGCCAAGTTAGTGACCCTAAGGGAAAGCTTCAAAGAACTGATGATGAGATCACCTAACTTCGACGATAATTGTCTGAAAGGGCTTGAGCTAGCTCAAGTAGAACTCGATAGAGGTCCTATCCTTACTTTAGAGAGCTTGTCCACTTCATATGGGAATAGCTAAATAGAGCTGCGGGAGTTGAAGGTATAGATGGTCTATCAATAGGATGCTATGAAGGATGCGGTGGCCGAGTTGGCTGTATTAAGAAAGAAGCTGAGGAAAGCTGAAGATGAGTCCTAGAGGCATAAGAAGTTATTGAGTTAAAGCTTGGTAGCTCAGTGGGAGCTCAAAGAAAAGATTAACGACTTGAAGTTATCCATAGTATTGGTCGATGCTGGCAGTCCGAAGTCTGACTCCAAATAGGACTTCAGCGTCTTTTCCTCTTCTTCTTTTTTTCTCTTTCTTTTAACTGGTCCTACAGACTATTTCATGTACCAAACATTTATTTCAATGAAATACTATGATTGTCTTATCTCAGAAATATGTTTTCATATTTTTTTTTTTTTTGATTGTGAAGTTATCCTTTGATAATGGTTGTAATTCACCATGGCATATGTAACCTTTAATTATAGATGATAACCCTTAGATAAGTTTTTATCGAGTTTGTATAATCAAATCCTTGCATCTTTTGTACATGGACGAGGTTCTTCTTCTTTTTCTGATGAAGTTATTGGAGCACAAAAGGATCATTAAAAGAAACTTTTTTCATGTCCTCTTATCAAGATGAAGCCCTCCTCTTATTTTTGACAGGATTAGTCTTTACCTTTGTTAGGACGAGGTCCTCCTTCTATCCCTAACAAGATTATTGGGGCATAAAAGAGGTCGTTGAAAGGGCTTTTCCTCATGTCCTTCCATCAGGATGAGGCCCTTCTCCTGTTCTTGATAGGGTTGGCCTTTATCATTGTTAGGATGAGGTCATCCTCCTGTCCCTAACAAGATTATTAGGGCACAAAAGGGGTCATTAAAAGAATCTTTTCCCATGTCCCCCTATCAGGATGAGGTCCTCCTCCTATCCCTAATAAGATTATTGGGACACAAAAGGAGCTGTTGAAAGAGCCTTTCCCCATGTCCCCCTGTCAAGACGAGATCCTCCTTCTATTCCTAATAGGGTTGGCCTATACCTTTGTTAAGATGAGATCCTCCTCTTATCCCTAACAAGGTTAATGGGGCACAAAAGTGGCCATTGAAAGGACCTTTTTCCTCCTCATGTCTTAAATAATCGGAGGTCTTCATCTATGTCAGGATGAGGTTTTTCTCCTATTCCTGACATGGTTGGCCTTTACCCTTATTAGGATGAGGTTCTCCTCCTCTTTCTAATAAGATCATCGGGGTATGAAAGAATCATTGAGAGAAACTCTCCTCTTTGACCCATATCAAGATGAGGTCCTTCTTCTGTTCCTGACATGGTTGGCCTTTACCTTTGTTAGGACTGTAGGAACCAGATCTAGGATTTTAGGATTAGATCTTGAAATTTTTCAAGATCAGGCAGTGAAAGATTAAAATCAATCAAAATTAATCTAAAATATCCTAGATCAAAGATCTTATTATATGATTATTGCATGGTATTTAAATCAAAAATTAAAAATTAAATAAAAAAGAAAAGGTTGATCATATCAACCTAGATCTATACTACATCTAATGCAACTATAAAATAACAGATTGGATCTGTTACCTGAGCAAGTTAGATATTCTAACTTATTGATCCAAGCTTGAGGATGAAGTCATGAGCCACACATGCATCTGGCCTTTAGGAGTCATCCACATGAGTCCACAAACATGATCAGAGATCCTGATGCAGGAAATCAGCACAATATGCTAGCACTATACTGATCTCTTTTCGACGGTCGATCCAATGCTTTCTTCTTCAAAACATGGATAATCTAAAATACCAGAACAAAAAGAAGAAGATTTGTGATGCTGAGACACCTCTCAAAGGCTCACAAAAAGGGAGGAAGAGATCTGGAACAAAAAACCTAGAAGAGGACCCCCTTCATCTTCGTTGTTCTTTTTCTAAATACCCCAATTTGTGTTTTTAATATCTCCACGATCTAGATGAACTTTTTTCTAATTTTTCTACACCAAAGAGACCTCTCAAATGTCTACAATCCATGAAAAATTTTAGCAAAAAATTTTCTTTAAATAGAGAGATATGCAAAGTCCAAGCTAGGTCAAAAACCTAGTTTAGGAAGGACCAAATAAGGGAAGTTGTAGTTGGGCGCCCCACCTTTTTTTTTCTACTACAGACCAGCAAGGGAGGATGAAAATAAACCCAAAAAAAATGTGTGAGAGAGAGATAAATAAGGGAGCTGCCTGCATGAAGGGAAGGAGGACTTTTAGTTGACTAGGCATTCTATCTCATAGAATCCTAAGCGAAATCAACATTCCCTTTTGACTTGGTCATGCAACAAACTTCCATATGAGAAGTAGAAGAGAAAAAGGGGGTGCGAGAAGCCTTTGGCTATGGAGAATTTTACGTAAAAATATAAAGAGAAAGGGGTGGGGCATGAGGATTAGGTGGCATAAGGAATAGGGAGTCCTAGTCACACTAGGACTTCTGTTTTGACCTGGTCAAACAAGGTTTTTTAACCAAATAAAAATAAGAATAATCCAACCAAATTAAATAAGGCCCTAACCTATTTAAAGACTTATTTAAATTAGATTAAATTAGATTTAATTTTAATTTATTTTCTAATTAAATTAGAAAATTAGGTTGACCTAAGTCCTAGTTAGATTAGGACTAGTTCTTCTTTGCCCTTGACTTATCCAATAAACTAATTGGATGTGATCCAATCAAGCCCAAACCAAATCTAATTAGATCATATTTAATTATTCTTAATCTCAGCCTACTAGCTTAATCAATTTAAGTTATTTGGTAATCGAATTGTAAATCGATCCTCCTGCAATACTTGCACTAGGTCAAACATCAACCATATTGATCGTTTAACCCTAAAATGATTCTAAATCACTGATCAACCATCCGATCGAAATGTGAACTCTAATGTGTATGACCTCATAGATCCAAACCTAAGTTGGTAGCACATAAATAAATTTTTGTACCAATCAAAGTAACCATCTAGCAATGAAACTCGATGGCCGGATAGGTCAAAGGTGTAGAACACCATCCTTAGAACCCATGCGGATATAGTTTATATATAATTCATCCCCTTGACCGTAATGCTCATAGGATATCTCAGAGTTCAACTATCAACTCTGATCAAATTGTCCATATTGTATTTCAAAATATAAAATCCATCTGATAGATTATCCTGACCAAGGTTTTGCTATATTGAAATACAATGATACATTCTTCTCCAACTCTTGGAGTGGCGAATTCCATCTTGATCACACACCAACTTCACAAGTACTTGACTGTGCCTAGAAGCCTTCCATTGCTGAATTAAAAATTCAGTTAGTCTGGTACCAAAGCATAGTGAGTTGCTAGCAAGTCACTGAGGTAATCTCAGGTCTAAGGGATACTTATACCTATATCCCATCAGAGACATTCTCAACAGTAGAATGCTCTGGAGTTGGTCATGTTCAATGATGATGTACCCATACATCTCACCTATATGCCATACCAGTATCTCCACACTCCTTGGTTAAGAGGATAACTAATCTATATGGCATATAGCGACCTATGCTCAATAGATGCTGTTGTCCTAATTAATAGTCTATCATTTGGTCATTAGCAAATTTAAGAACTAATCGATAAATCTTCTCTTTATCGAAACTAAATAGTCCTAAGGACTTCATCATAATAATGGAGTTCATTAGAAGATGTAATCTTATGATGAAAAGATGTCAAAAAAAATTTTATTAATTAATAAATTAATTACAATATCTCAACAGTCAACAGACTGATAATTGGCTTTGGGATATAATTCTCTACAACTCCCACTTATCCTAAAGCCACTTGGCAAAGTATCTAATACCCATCTTCGACTTATGGTTGTCGAACTCCTTGATTGCCAGGGCTTTAGTGAAGGGGTCGGCTAGGTTCTCCTTTCTATCAATCTTCTGAAGATAGATGTCACTACGATCGATGATCTCACAGACCAAATGGAAGCGGCATAGAATATGCTTTATCCGCTGGTGTGCCTTCAGTTTCTTTGCTTAAGCTACGGCACCAGTACTATCATAGTAAAGCAAGACTAGACCATCAATGGAGGATGCTACTCCGAGCTCGGTGATGAACTTCCTCAACCACATAGCTTTGTTTGCTGCATCTGATGCTGCCATGTACTCTGCTTCACAAATAGAGTCAACCGCTATATGCTGCTTGAAACTTTTCTAGCAGATAGCTCCAGCAGTTAGAGTAAAGATATACCCAGACACACTTTTACTATCATCATGGTCAGATTGAAACCTAGAGTTTGTAAATCCCATAAGTTTCAGATCTGACTCACCATAAACCAACCATTGGTCCTTAGTATTTCTTAAATACTTAAGGATGGTTTTAACCACCTTTTAGTGATTTTCTTTAGGGTCAGACTGATATCCACCTACTATTTCTAGTGAGCATGCCACGTCTGGTCTCGTACATGTCATTGCATATATAATAGACCCCACTGCTGAAGCATATGGGATTCTACTCATACGCTCTCTCTTTAGGAGTTGTCGAATAATCCTTCTTAGAGAGTAAAATTTCTTGGCCTATCGGGAGATAGCCCTTTTCGAAATTCTCCATGCTGAACCTCTTTAGCATAATTTTTATGTACGTGGACTGGGATATACCAAGCATCCTTTTAGATCTATCCCTATAGATCTTCATCCTTAGGATGTAGGATGCTTCACTCAAGTCCTTCACGGAGAACTGTGATGACAACCAGATTTTTATTTCTTATAGTGCGGTGATGTCATTCTCGATTAAGAGAATGTCATCCACATATAAAGTAAGGAATACCACTGCTAGACCATTTGCCCATTTGTAAATGCAAGGTTCTTCTTCGTTCTTAATGAAGCCATATATTTTGATCACTTTATCAAAATACATGTTCCAACTCCAAAATGCTTGCTTTAATCCATAAATAGATCTCTGAATGCTGCACACCTTGGACTCATTTATGGATGTGAAGCCCTCAGGTTGTATCATATACATCTCTTTGGATAGCTCTCCATTTAGGAATGTCGTCTTCACATCCATCTGCCAGATCTCATAGTCTAAGTGGGCAGCTATTGCAAGCATTATCTGAATGGATTTGAGCATTGCCACTGGAGAGAATATCTTATCATAGTTAATACCATAATATTGACAATATCCCTTGGTAACTAGATAGACTTTATAAGTCTCTATCTTTCTATCTGTGCCTCTTTTTCTTTTGAATACCCATTTACACCCAATGGATTTAACCCCTTCAGGTGGGTCAATTAATATCTATACATCATTGACCTTCATGAAATTTATTTTGGATCTCATGGCTTTTAGCCATTTCTCAGAGTCGGATCTCTACATCGCATCCATATAAGTGATCAGATCCTCATCATTCTTATCGAGTTTGATGGGATCACCATCCTGGACCAAGAATCAATAGTATCTATTTGGATGGTGTGGTATTCTATCGGATCATCTTAATGGTGTGGGTTCACTATACTTCAGATCTGATCTGATCAAATTTGACTTAGGTTCAACATTCTATGTCAGACTTTCTATCTATTAAACTTCATCAAGTTCAACCTTAGAGGCAACAATTCCTTCACTAACAAACTCTTTTCCAAAAAGGTTGTCCTAAGGCTGATGAACACCTTTTGTTCATCAGCATGGTAGAAATAGTATCCTTTGGTCTCTTTTGAGTATCCTATAAATGCACACTTATCAGACCTAGGTCCCAGTTTATCTATAATTATCTATTTGACATAAGTTGGGCACCCCTAGACCTTGAGGTGTAAAAGTGCTGGCTTACATCCTGTCCATATCTTATATTGAGTTTTAACCATAGATTTACTTGGCATCCTATTTAAAAGATAGCAAGCTGATTTGAGTGCATATCCCAAAGGGATATCAGTAAGCTAGCAAAATCCATCATGGATCGAACCATATCTAACTGAGTTCGATTCCTCCTTTTAGATACACCATTATGCTGCGGTATTCCTGGAGGAGTCCATTGAGAGACAATCCCATTCTCTTCTAGATATGAGAGAAACTCATCAGAAAGGTATTCCTCTCCTCGATCAAATCAAAGAGTTTTAACACTATTTTCAATTTATTTTTCTACTTCACTTCGAAATCATTTGAACATTTCAAACGAATCCAACTTATGTTTCATCGGATAGATATATCCAAATCTGGATAGATCATCTGTGAAAGTGATGAAGTAGACATATCCACCTTTAGCACTAGTACTCATTGGTCCATATATATTAGTATGTACTAGTCCTAAGAGTTCAGTGGCTCTCTCACCTTTTTCAGTAAAAGGTGACTTAGTCATTTTACTAAGAAGACATGATTCATAGGTTCGAAGTGATTCACAATCACTATGTTCGAGGATACCCTCTTGAGCCAACCTGCTTATCCTGTTTTTATTTATATGACCCAACCTATAGTGCCATAAATAGATATCTGTCACATTATCTAATCTAAGATGTTTGCTAGTTGAATAAACGACATTAATAGG
The DNA here is from genome assembly GCA_006176705.1 of Cocos nucifera. NCBI lineage: Eukaryota > Viridiplantae > Streptophyta > Magnoliopsida > Arecales > Arecaceae > Cocos > Cocos nucifera. Next base: position 35,502 of record QRFJ01007715.1, read on the forward strand.
TTGTGATAACATACATGCACCATTATTCAATTATCCATAGAAAGCAGTAACACCATTCACAATGACATTACAAACTCATTTCTTTATTAAAATTTTATAATTGTTCATGGCCAAAAGACCTATAGAAATGATATTTAATGAGAAACTAGGATAGAAATGACAATCACTAAGAACAACGATATGAGATTCAAATACAAGTTTCAAAATTCCTAAAGCTAGAACTAGAACTAGTCTTCCATCTCCAACATTCAAGAATCTCTCATCTTACTCGAATCTTCTACTAACTTGCAACTCCTACAATAAATTGCAAATATGATAAAGGCTTTCGGTATCTAATACACAATCAGTAATATCACACATAGAAAAATTGCAAGGAGTTATCATATAAATACCTTGCTTAGCAATAGCTTGCTTCTTCCTCTACCTGTCCGAATCTAGAGAGGCAATGTACTGAAGATAGTTTCTCTTTCAGTGCCCCCGCTTCTTGCAGAAGAAGCATTTAGCTTGACTCTTATCGGGCTTGGTTTTTTGGATCTGAGCCTGCACAGATGTCCTAGCCTGAACATGCACCTTCTTGGCTTTCTTCTTCTTGTTCTTCTTTTCTTTTCCAAAGGATCAAGAACGAGAAGATGAACCTCCCACTAAGTTCACCGACTCTTTATGGAGCTGGTGATCCTTCTCAAAATTTTGAAGTAACCCCAATAATCTGTGGTAGTCAACTTCAGGCTTTGACACTGTATAATGTGTAAGGAATGGGAGATAAGACTTGGGCAGTGAGTTCAGTATTGCATCTTTCCCAAGTTGTTTGTGCAAAGAAAAGCCATGCTTGTTCAAGCACTCTATTAGCACGATCATGTATAGTATATGATCAATGACAGAGGCTCCATCCCACATTCTGGTGTTAAAGATGGTGCAACTAGTCTTGTACCTCAATGTCATCGGATGTGCCAAAAGAATTCTCCAATACTTGGAGCATTTTATTTGGCTGAGCTATCTCAAACCTACGACTGAACTCGTCGCTCATTGCAGCCAGCATAATGCCGCATACCATGGTTTGGTCATTGAGCCACTTTTGATAAGTGTCTCTAACTATTCCACGTGCACTAGTGGCTAGCTCTTTAGGTGCAGGATCCGTCAACACATATAGGATCCATTCATCCTCCAGGACAATCTTCAACTTTCGATACCAGCTACCGAAGTTGGATCCCACCAACTTATCATTGTCCAACAACGATTGCAGCAATAGAAAAGTGGCCATATCTGCACAAAAAAAAATCAAAATCTAATTAGTAACTGATTCATTAAATCTAAAGATTTGGACTTTAGTCAAAAGATTTCTCCCACTATTTTATTCAAATTGGTAGCCTCTACCATCAATTCGAGGAATTATCCTAATTTTTTAGTAGATACTAGAATCCACGTAGACTATACATGAGCCCAACTTTGGATGGCCCATTCATGTATATTAAGGGTAGGTTCATAACCAATTGTTTCTCTAAATAATTTTTAGTAATTAAATTTTGCCCTAAGCCTTGGTCAGTTGGCTTTGGCCTTCTTAGAAAAGAGTCCAATTAGGTCCAACCATTAACATGACCATACTTGGTCCATCCAACCAATGAATGATTAGGCCCAACTTTGGTTGGCCCACCTGACCATCATTTAGAAAGATGTATCCAAGAGATCATATAATGAATGATAATTCCATTAATCGATAAGCACCAGGCCTTTGGGCCTCCAATGATTATCCAATTGATGGACTCATTATCATCTACTTTAATGGGAGGCTATGATCCAGTTATCATATAACTATTTCATTTTAGGAACCTAATAATTTTAGAGGATTTATTTATAGAAGTAAGTAGGTTAGATTAACCAGCTTGTCATGATCCTCCCACTGACTTCACCAAGTCAGCTTAAGGAAGACTACTAATAGGCTGATCTAGGAGCTAAATCAGTCATACTGATTTACCTAACTGACATGGGTCAACTCAAATTATCAAATGATCTGATCAAAACTCAATCTCACCAAGAAGGTCAGATAAGTGAGATCGGTGGAAGGGTCTGCCAAAGCTTGCCTTAGACACCATCAAAAATGGCCAGGTAAGTAGGCTGCCAATTAAAAACCACCGATCGTATGTACCAAACTTACCTTAGACACCAACTAGTTTAATTAGTCTTAATTAGATCAACCTAATAGTTCGAGCTAGACCTCTTAGCTAAGAATCAAGTCCATTTGGTTCTTGTTAAAGACATGGACTTGACCAACTACAACTACTGTATTTGATCTAGAGAATTCTTGATCTAATCTAAGATGACAATTGATTAGATTTAGTGAATTCTCTAATTAAGTCTATTTTTTATTTTAATCTTAGGTCTAACCTAATTAATGGACCTAATTCCTACTAACCCATTAACCCAATGTGTTATGATTCGTGTGATAGGATCTTCAATTAACAATCCTAGAACCTAATCAAACAATTTCTTAATTCTTAATTAAGTTTTGCACTGAGAGTTGGGGTTTGGCTTTCTAAAAATGATTTTCATATTTATAAAATATTTTTACAACATGGTTCTATCAACCAAGTTGCATGTTTGATTCATAATCAATATACAAGTAAAATAAACATAAAACTACTTTAGTTCTAATCTAAACAGGTTCATGTAATTGAAACAATTTCAATAATAATCAATCATAAATCTCTCTAGATCAAATCTAACATATTTATAATGATTGAAATTAGATTAAAATATTTTTAATCATATTATAAAATCTCTTAGATCTAATCTAAAATTTTATGATCAATATTTTAGATCAGCGCGTACTAGGACAACCTATCCACTGTAAGGGATAAACCTTACAGTAGGACAACCTTATGGCAGTCCATGCAATCCAAAATATTTTATTTTTAGATCTAAAATTATTTTAAATCTATTAAATTATAAATAAAATTAGATCAAATCTAATAAATTTATGATTAGAGTCAGATCATCATGAACTAGGACAATCTTTTCACTATAAGGGATAAACCTTATAGCAGAACAACCTTATGGTAGTTCGTGAGATCTATTTTAATTTTAGATTTAATAATTAGATTATAAATTAGATCTAATCTAAGAAATAATCTAAGCATGCATAAAAGTCATGTAATAAGAACCTATGCTCTGATAAAAATTATAAGAACCAGATCTAGGATTTTAGGATTAGATCTTGAAACTTTTTCAAGATCAGACAGCAAAAGATTAAAATCAATCAAAATTAATCTAAAATATCCTAGATCTAAGATCTTATTATATGATTATTGCATGGTATTTAAATCAAAAATTAAAAATTAAACAAGAAAGAAAAGATTGATCATATCAACCTAGATCTATACTACATCTAATGCAGCTATAAAATAATAGATTGGATCTATTATCTAAATAAGTTAGATGTTCTAACTTGCTAATCCAGGCTTGAGGATGAAGTCATGAGCTGCACATACATCCGGCCTCTAGGAGTCATCTACATGAGCCCACGAACACGATCAAAGATCCTGATGTAGAAAATCAACAAGTATGCTAGCACTGTGCTGATCTCTCTTCGACGGTCGATCCGATGCTTTCTTCTTCGAAACTTGGATACTCCAAAATATTAGAAGGAAAAGAAGAAGATTTGTGATGCCAAGACACCTCTCAAAAGCTACAAAAAGAGAGGAAGATATTTGGAACAAAAACCCTAGAAGAAGATCCTCTTCTTCTTCTTTGTTCTTTTTCTAGATATCCTGATTTGTGTTTTTAATATCTCCATGATCTAGATTAATTTTCTCTAATTTTTGTATACCAAAAAGACCTCTCAAATGTTTACAATTTGCAAAAAAAATTAGCAAAAAATTCTCTTTAAATAAAGAGATATGTGGAGTCCAAGTTAGGTCAAAAATTTAGACTAGGAAGGACCAAATAAGGGAAGTTGTTGGGGCACCCAACTCTTGGGTGCCCCATCTTTTTTTCTGCTTGGGCACCCCACCTTTTCTTTTTGTCGTGGACCAGCAAGGGAGGATGCAAATAAACCCAAAGAAAAATGTGTGTGTGAGAGAGAGAGAAATAAGGGAGGTGGCAGTATGAAGAGAAGGAGGATTTTTGGTTGACTAGGAATTCTATCTCATAGAATCCTAAGTGAAATCAACTTCCCATTTTGACTTGATCATTCCTAAGCGAAATCAACTTTCCCTTTTGACTTGGTCATGCAACAAACTTCCATATGAGAAATAGAAGAGAGAAAGGGGGCATGAGAAGCCTTTGGGCATGGAGAATTTCACATAAAATTACAAAGAGAAAGGGGTGGGTGTGAGGATTAGGTGGCGCAAGGAATAGGGAGTCCTAGTCACACTAAGACTCCTATTTTGACCTGGTCAAACAAGACCTTTTAACCAAATAAAAATAAGAGTAATCCAACCCAATTAAATAAGGCCCTAACCTATTTAAGAATTTATTTAAATCAGATTAAATTAGATTTTATTTTGATTTATTTTCTAATCAAATTAGAAAATTGGGTTGACCCAAGTCCTAGTTAGACTAGGACTAGTTCTTAATTGCACTTGGCTTATCCAATAAATCAATTGAATTTGATCCAATTAATTCCAAACCAAATATAATTAAATTATATTTAATTAAACTTAATCTCAGTCTATAGGATTAATCAAATTAAGTCAATTAGCAATCGAATTGCTAATCGATCTTCCTGCAATACTTACACTAGGTCAAACACAACCGTATTGATTGTTTAACCCTAAAATAATTCTAAATCATTGATCAACTATCCGATTGGAATGTGAACTCTAATGTGTGTGACCTCATAGGTCCGAACCTAAGCCAATAGCATAGAAATAAATTTTTATACCAATCAAAGTGATCATCTAACAATGATACCCGATGGTCGGATAGGTCGAAGGTGTAGAACACAATCCTTAGAACCCATACGGATATAGTTTTCATATAATTCATCTTCTTGACCATAATGCTCATAGGACACCTCAGAGTTCAACTATCAACTCTGATCAGGTTGTTCATATTTTATTTCAAAATATCAAATCCATTTGATAGATTACCCTGACCAAGGTTTTGCTATATTGAAATATAGTGATACATTCTTCTCCAACTCTTGGAGTGGTCACTCCGACTTTGCAAGTACTTGACTATGCCTAGAAGCCTTCTGTTGCTGAATTAGAAATTTAGTTAGTCTGATACCAAAGCACAAAGAGTTGCTTGCAAATCACTGAGGAGATCTTAGGTCTAAGTGATGCTTATACCTATATCCCATCAGAGATATTCTTGACAGTAGAATACTCTGGAGTTGGTCATGTTCCATGACGATGTGCCCATACCTCTCACCTGTCTGCCATACCAGGTCTCCATACTCCTTGGTTAAAAGGACAACCAATCTATATGGCATATAGTGACCTATGCTCAATAGACGCTGTCATCCTAATTAACAGCCTATCATTTGGTCGTGAACAAATTTAAGGACTAATCGATAATCCTCTTTTTATTGAAACTAAACAGTCCTAAGGACTTCATCACAATAATGGAGTTCATTAGAAGATATGAACTTATGATGAAAAAGATGCCAAAAAAAATTTTATTAATTAATAAATCAATTACAATATCTCAACCATCAATAGGATGACAATTGGCTTTGGAACATAATTTCTAACAAGGATGAGGTCCTCCTCCTATCACTAACAAGATTATTAGGGCACAAAAGAGGCTGTTGAAAGAGCCTCTCTCCTCCTATCTTAAATAACTAGAGATCTTCATCCATGTCAGGACGAGATTCTCCTCCTATTCCTGACATGTTTGACCTTTATCCTTATTAGAACGAGATTCTCCTCCCATTACTAATAAGGTCATCGGAGTATGAAAGAACTATTGGGCGTGTCTCTCCTCTTTGACCCGTATCAGGATGAGGTCCTCCTCCTATTTTTGATATGGTTGGTCTTTATCTTTGTTAGGACAAGGTCCTTCTTCTATCTCTAATAAAATCGTTAGGACATAAAAGGGGCCGTTAAAAGAGCCTCTTCTCTCCTCCTATTTTAAATAATAGGAGGTCTTCATCCATGTCAAGATGAGATTCTTCTCCTATTCCTAATATTATTGGCGTTTACCTTTGTTAAGATAAGGTTCTCCTCCTAATTCTAACAAGATCATTGGGATACGAAAGAGCCATTGAGAGGGCCTCTCTTCTTTGACCTATATCAAGACGAGGTCCCCCTCCTTTTTCTGACATGGTTGGCCTTTACCTTTGTTAGGACAAGATCCTCCTTCTATCCCTAACAAAGTTATTAAGACACAAAAGAGACCATTGAAAGGGCCTCTCCCCTCCTCTTATCTTAAATAATCGGAGGCATTCTAATTCATTTTAGAATAAAGTTCGATTAAATCATTTTCTATCGTTATATAGTTTTGCACCAAAGAATAAAGATATTAGAATATGAATGTTTTATTAAGAAAAAATTATTGATAATACATTCATAAGTTCTCCAAATTCTAAGGTCGCAGAAGTGCTGATCCTTCGAGCTCCTTTAAATAATATGTTCCTGATCGGATGATTTTCACGACTTCATAGGAGCCATCCCAATTCAGGGCGAGCTTTTCTTGATTTTGAGGTTGCAAAATATCTGCTCGTCGAAGCACCAGATCTTCTACTTTGAATGTCTTACCTCTCCCCCTAGAGTTGTAGTAGCGGGCCATCCTTTACTTATAGGCCACCATTTGGATTTGAGCCTTCTCTCACTTTTCTTCTAATAGATCAAAATTTTCTCTGAGATAATGTGAGTTGCTTTGTTCGTTAAAGGATTCAACTCGTGCTGAAGAAAGCTGGAGTTCAACCAGGATGATTGCCTGCATCCCGAAGGCAAATGCAAAGGAAGTTTCTCTAGTAGGTAATCTTTGGATAGTCCAATAAGCCCAAAGCACATGATAGAGTTTGTCCACCCATATTCCTTCCACTCTTTCAAGCCTTGCTTTTATCCTTAGGAGTAAGGTTCTATTAGTTACATCGGCCACACCATTCGCCTATGGATGAACCACTGATATAAAATGATGGAAGATGTTCAGGTCTTCGCAAAACACAGCGAATTTTGCTCCTATAAACTGGCACCCATTATCAGTGATCAATATCTAAGATAGGCCGAACCTGCAAATAATTGACTTCCATACAAAGTCTTGCACTTTAGCTTCAGTAATTTTTACTAGGGATTCAGCTTTAATCCACTTGGTGAAATAATTTATTGCCATCAGCAAAAACTTTCGTTGTCTAGATGCAATAGAAAAAGGTCCAAGTATGTCCATCCCCCATTACATGAATGGCCAAGGAGCACTTAATGGTGTGAGCCGTGAAGCCAGTTATCTTTGAATGTTTTCATTTCTCTAATATCTATCGCACTTTCTTACATAATCCATTACATCTTGGTTTATCATAGGCTAATAGTTCCTTATTGAAGTAATTTATATAATAAGGATCTCGCCCCTAGATGATTTTGCATATTTCTTCATGAACTTCTCTTAAGACATAATCAGTTTAGGAAGATTGGAGATATTTGAGGAGTGGCAGGGAGTACGATCTCTTGTATAGCTTATTTTCATACAGGATATAGCGGAAGGCCTAATTCCTCAGTTTCCTAGCTTTTTTTGGATCTCTTGGAACGACTCCCTCCTTGAGATAAGAAATCAGTGGGTCAATCCAACTGGGTTCATGGTTGACCTGCATTATTGTTTGGGACATTTCTAAACTTGGGCTCTGTAGAACATCGAAGAAAAACCCTTGGCAGTTCATTAGGGGCTAAGGTTGCTAATTTTGAGAGAAGATCCACTCTAGTATTCTCTGTCCTAGGGATTTGCTGGATATCAAAACTTTCGAAGGTCGAGATTAAGCTCCTTACTTTTTTCAAGTATTTCTTTAGGCTTTCCTTCCGAGCTTCATTATTGCTACTGACTTGCCCCACAACTAGTTGAAAGTCGCTATAAACATTCAGATGTTCTGCTCCCAATTCTTTGGCCATTCTGAGTCCTACAATCAAGGCTTCATATTCTGCTCCATTATTAGTAGTGGAGAACTCAAAGTGCAAAGTATATTTGGCTATAACTCCTTCTGAATTAATGAGAATCAAGCCTGCACCTACCCCAAAGGCATTACATGAACCATCCACATACAATGCCCAAAAGTCTTCAAGAAGGTCAACCTTTTCTTCAGGGGAGCTAGGAATATGAACTTCTTTATGCTCTAGTTTGGTTGCATCTGGAATGGTGCACTCCACCATAAAAGTGGCCAATATTTAAGCTTTGATGGAGGGCTAAGGTTGAAAATGACTGTCAAATTAAGTTAACTCAATCGCCCACTTTGCTACTCTTTTGGAGGTATCAGGCCAGTGAAGAACTGCCTTGATGGGTTGATCAGTAAGATGAGTAATTTTGTATCCTTGGAAATAAGGTCGGAAATTTTTGGTTGTAATCAACAAGGCATAAGTTAGTTTTTCTAATTTGGTGTATCTTTTTTTTGCATCCCTCAGGACCTGGCTTATATAGTAAATTAGCTTTTGAACTTTGGCTCTTCTTTGACCAGGATGGCCCTAATAGCTGCAAGAGACACAGCGAGGTACAAAAATAGCTCTTCTCTAGGTTCAGGTTTGGCTAGGAGTGGGGGCGAACTGAGATAGTTCTTCAATTCTTCAAGGGCCTACTGGCACTTAATAGTCCAGTTGAAGTTCTTAGGCTATTTGAGTACTTGAAAGAAGGGCATGCATTACTCTGCCAACCTTGAAACAAAGTGATTCAAGACTGCTACCTTGCCTGTGAGGTGTTGGACTTCTTTTATTATTTTTGGGGCAGTCATCTCTTGGGTGCCTTTGATCTTTCTTGGGTTGGCTTTAATGTCATGGCTTGACACCAAGAATTTCAGGAACTTTCCCAAGTTTACTTTGAAAGCACATTTCATAGGATTTAGCTTCATCTTATACTTTCGGAGGATACTAAAGGTCTCCTCAAGATTGGCAATATGATTTGGCAAAGATTGGCTTTTAACCAACATGTCATCCACATAGACCTCCATGTTTCAGTCAATCTGCTCCTTGAAGATCTTATTTATCAGGTGCTAATAAGTTGCTCCTGCATTTTTAAACCCAAAGGGTATGACCCTATAACAATAAAGACCATGGTTGGTAATAAAAGTAGTCTTCTCCTCATTTTCTAGTGCCATTTGGATTTAATTATAGCAAGAGAAGGCATCTATGAAGGTGAGGAGTTTATGGCCTGAAGTTGCATCCACTAGTTGGTCAATTCTGGGTAGGAGGTAGCTATCTTTTGGGCAAGCTATGTTCAAGTAGGTGAAGTCTATGTACATCCTCCACTTGCCATTTACTTTTTTAATAAGAACGACATTTGTAATCCAAACCAGATAGAGCAGTTCTTGAATGAATCCTATCTTGAGGAGCTTATCGACCTCATCCATTATAGCCTTCTACCTCTCTGGTGCAAAATTGCACTTTTTCTACTTCACTGGCCGACACTTAAGATCCACACTTAGACGATGCTCCATTACTTCTGTATCAATCCTAGGCATGTCTGCAGGCACCTAGGCAAAAAAATCTGCATTTCTTTACAATGTGACAAGTTGCTTTCTGACTTCTCCTTTTAGATTTGAGCCAATTTTTATAGTGTGTTCCTTATTCCCATCATTCAAAGGAATCTCCTCTAGGTCATCGATGGGTTCCCTCCTTTTTTCAAATAGGTCATCACGAGCGTCAAGTCCATCCATTGGACAAGGATTTGCTTATCTTCCTCCTTGTAGGGTAATATTATAGTAGTGTTGAGCTAGTGTTTGGTCTACCCTAACCTCCTTGACTCCGTGCCTGGTCAAAAACTTTATTTTCAGATAATAAGTCAAAACCATAGTCCGTAGTGCATTCAAACTAGATCGGCCATGGATTGCATTGTAAGCATAAGGGGCCTTGACTACTAAGAAATTAACTTGAGCTCTAGATTATTTTGGATACCAACCTGCTACCACCAACAATGTTATTATTCCTTCTAGTGTTACTGCATTACCTGTGAATCCTACTAATGAAAAATTCATCAGACCCATTCTACCATCAAATATGGATATTTTAGAAAAAGCATCATAAAACAAGACATTAGTAAAGCTCTTATTATTAATTAAAATATGGTGTACATCATAATCAACAATATTTAAAGTAACTACAACCATGTCATTATACGAAAGTTGAACTCTCTGAGCATCTTCTTCAGTGAAAATGATGGGTTCTTCAGTCTGTTGTTTCTTTACTGGTTCTGCTAACTCACTGGCCTCCCCCCATCAATGTCCCCCAATAATGGTATTGATGACTCTAAAAGGAGGTCGATCTCCTTATGGTTCATCCCTCTAGGATGGTTTGGACTGTGGTGGTGCTCTTGGTTGATCCTTTCTTCTCTCTGGTCGGTGCCTAATAAATCAATCCAACTGACCTCTTCTAATCAGTGCCTCGATCTCGTCCTAGAGCTGGATACATTTTTTAGTATCGTGACCATGGTCATAATGGTGGAGGCAGTACTTATTGGGGTTGCATTTGGTCAGATGAGTTAGCATCCTCTCCAGCCCTGATAGCTATTCCCTTATCTCCATCAGCACCTGGGTCTTTGAGGTGTTCAAGGGAGCATAGTTATTGAATCTTCTAGGAGGAAAGTTCCATCAGGTCCTTCGATCCAGACTTTCTTATTGATAGGCTTAAGGAGAAGTTCAGGCTTGTTTGCACTCAGGAGGAGTTCAAAAGCGCGACTGAGCCTCACTCGGCTTTCCTTCAGGTGCGGGATTGCTAGATGAAGGAAAATCCTAATTTTCTGGACCAGGTTCGTTCAGATCTAATCAGATTAAGAGATATATTTCAAAATTTTTTATTTTTGATCTAGATCAGATCTGAGACATTTCAGATCTAATTCTTATTATTTTAATAATTAAAATAAAATCAAATAAATTAAATTAAATTAAATTTACCTTGAAGTGGGTAATCCTATTATCCAATGATGATCCTGTGAGCAGCGGAAGGTTCTAGATCTAGCCACGTAAGTGCCTGGCCTCTACCAGTATCCACTCAGGCTGGATCTGGAGATCCTCTTCTTCTCTATCATGTCTCCAAAAATTAGATCTGGACATGATCTGAAGGATCTTCAAAACTCCTTTTGAAGATCAGCAGTTGTCCTTTGCAGCAGTGCAGCCTTCTAGCTTTCAGTCGCCTTTCTCTCATCTGGATTGCACCAACCAAGGTCCAAAACACTTTTAGATATGGAGAGGAGAGGGAGAAGGTGGGTTTGGCATGGAGGAAGAGAGGATATGCAGCCTTGGGGTGTGGGATTTCAATTCTCCAATTATAATTTGAGTTGGGCATAGGGTCTTATTTATAGACTGTCTGTGATCCAACTTCTCTTCTTCCCAACCAATCATAACTCTTTGTGAAATCAGATCTAAATCTGATTGGAGGGAATAGAGTCCCCTGGATTCCTCCTGAGAGGATGCCTAAGAACAGTCAAAAGTTGGTTCTTAGGAGAACTCTAATTGGAATCCAAAAAGGAAATGGAGTCCCTATCCAACAGGGACTACTGGGTGCCTCCAACTTGGGCATACACCAAGGGTGGCGTGCGCCCTCCTCCTTGCCAAGTTCTGGCAGGAGGACAGGCCCCCACCAGCTCTCCAATAGGTGCGTGACATGTGGATAGAAGTCAAAGTATCAATGGTCAATGTTTGATCAGTCAAAGGTCAACTTTTGACCAAAGTCAAAGGACGAGAAATGGCAGGTGATAAAAAATGGTAGGTAATGTCTTACAAAATAAGACAATTTTTTTTGAGTTGGACAAGCTCCAGTCAGACCAAATGAAGGCCTCTAAATGAGCACAAACTTTTTTGGCTCAGTTAAGACAACTATTTATGATAGTAAAAGAAGAACGTTAGGTTCAATCAAGTGCTAGCACGATTTTCTTGACCTAATTAAATCTCATTGAGATCAATTGAACTGAATTAGTTCAATTGATGATCACCAGATTCAAACCCTTATTTGTGTGACCCAGTTAGGTTCAGTTTTGTATGGTAATGGGATATGTCATGATCTCTATCATGGACATCATCGAAACTCCTTTCAATGGATCAGAACTCTTCTGATTCGAACAGCTAGAATGATCGATTATCTAAATCATTCTAATTGCTCCCAAAATCCACCAGTGACACCTAGCAGTATATGGTGGCAACCCATCAGAGCTGAATGCAAACCTCTTGGTGCAACTACCTGTGTGATTAAGTTCTTCTATCTTGAGCCCCGATCAGATTAGGGTTAAGGTGAACTCGTCAAACCCTAGTCTCTGTCATATGATGTAATCATTCGATTCAAGTCCAATGTGAAAATCTAAATAGAAACTCTTTCTATTATTTCACTCTATCATGGCCATAGACTTCGCGACTTGATTCTCATGATCAGCATAGGGCTGCTCCTCTACCACCGAGGTAGATAGATTCCATCATGATGCTATCCAGTTCCTACAATGAACATGCTATAGCCAACATATACCTCAGGGTTCCGAATGGCTAGGAGACTGAGTAATGGTGTAGTCAAACTATAACATCCTCAAGGTGAACTACCGATGCATCTTAGAAACAAGAACCAGACACACTACTGCAGCATCGAGTCAGTCATTGACGAGAAGGTAGACTCCCTAGTGACTACTCGAGATGGTCACGCTTAGTGCCCTCATTCTCTAATGAGTATCTGTACTCTTGCTCCGGTATCTCCACACCGTAGACTCAAGACTCATCTACTAAAGAGAAGCAATTGTACACCAATCTTTCGGATCAATCACCATCCTCGTTATGATCCTATGGTCGGGAGCATTTTATGAGTTAATAATGATTATTCATGTCTTAAATTTTCAACTCTTGAAAATATGAATTATCATTATCATTCACTCAAAGGATGTATCACAGACACTAAATACACATATGTGATGGAAAATAACCCATTTTATTGATATTAGTCAAAATTACAATTTTGCCCCTAAAAGTGTATTACAAGTGTCAGCTAATTTTGGCTTCTAGGGCACATATATCTAACAATCTCCCACTTATCCTAAAGCTAATTGGCTACAAGTCTAAGTCCCATCATCTCAAGGTGGGCTTCGATCTTTTGCTGGCCCAAAGACCTTGTAAGTGGGTCTGCCACATTATCTGTGGAGTTGACTCTCTTGACCTCGACATAACCCTTCTTTAGGTAATCGTGGATGAGGTGGTATCACCGCTCAATGTGCTTGAATTTCTGATGAGACCTTGGCTCCTTAGCAAGGACTATGGTGCCATTATTATCGCAGTATAGAGGAATGGCATCTAATGTCATTACTCTGATTTCTATAGCAAACTTCTTGTACCAGAATGCTTCCTTCGCAGCCTCTGATGTAGCGATATATTCTGCTTCCATGGTGGAATCTGCTATTATGGTTTGCTTGGAATTCTTCTAGTTGATAGCTCCACCATTGCACACAAACAGACTCTCAGATGTCGACTTTCGATCATCTACATCGGATATAAAATCCGAGTCTGTGTATCCCTGGACTTGGAGTTCTCCATTACCAAAGATCAACATCATATTCTTAGTTCTTCTCAAGTACTTAAGGATACATTTCATAGAAGTCCAGTGTTCTTCATCTGGATTTGACTGATATTTGCTTGTGACACTCACAGCATAGGCTATATCAGGTCGTGTACATAGCATGGAATACATGAGGCTCCCTATTGCAGAAGCATAAGGGATCATGCTCTTGCATTCTATTTCCTCAGGTGTGCTAGGGCACATCTTCTTGGAAAGATGAATACCATATCTGAATGGTATTAATCCCCTCTTAGAGTTTTCCATACTAAACCTCTTTAGTACTTCCTCTATGTACATCTTCTGTGAAAGTCCTAGCATCCTATTCGGTCTATCCCTATGGACCTTAATTCCTAGAATAAAGGATGTTTCACCTAGGTCTTTCATGGAGAATTTCTTGGACAACCATAATTTGACTATTGTCATCATGGGAATATCATTCCCAATAAGGAGGATGTCATCCACGTACAATACGAAGAAGACAACAGCGCTCCCACTAACCTTTTTGAAAATACATGGTTCCTCTTCATTTTTGATGAAACCAAATGTTTTGATCACATCATTGAAACCAAATGCTTTCTTAAGTCCATATATGGACCTTTGCAGCTTGCAAACCTTGTGATCAGTATCACTGGATGTGAAACCTAGCGACTATTTCATATAGATATCTTCCTCAAGATATCCGTTCAAGAACACCATTTTCACGTCCTTTTGCCATATTTCATTATTGAAATAGGCTGCAATGGCAAGCAATGTGTGGATGGATCTTAGCATAGCCACTGGAGAAAAGGTATCCTGATAGTCAATGCCTTCGCGTTGACTATAACCTTTTACCACTAGTCTAGCCTTGAATGTCTCCATATTTCCATCTACACCAATCTTTCTCTTGAAGATCCATTTACACCCAATAGGTACTATACCTTCTGGTGAATCTACTAAGGTCCAGACTTGGTTCGAGTGCATCGAGTTAATTTCTGACTGCATTGCCTCTACCCATTTCTCAGAGTCGATATCTGATATTGCCTCATTGTAGGTTTTAGGATCATCACCATGAGCACCATTACCTACGAGGAATATTTTCTCTACTTCTTCTAAAATAATACCTATGTATCTTTCAGGGGGACGAGAAACTCTTTTCGATCTACGAGGTGGAGGAGGTAGTGTTCTTATTGGCTCAACCTGATTTGGTTCCAATTGGTTCTTAGCTCGTTATACTTGTGAGACTTTCTCATCAAGCTTAATCTGCTTTCCAATGCCGCTATCTTGAATAAACTATTTTTCAAGAAAGATGGCATGTCGACTTACAATCATATTGTTGTCTTCTGAAATGTAGAAATAGTATCCTAATGACTCTTTAGGATATCCTATGAATCGAGCTCTAAAGGACCTAAACTCTAACTTATCCACTTGTTGTCTTTTGACATGAGCCGGACAACCCCAAATTTTGAGATGACTCATACTTGATTTCTTACCATGCCATATCTCATACGGTGTGGTAGGAATGGTCTTAAAGGAAACCCTATTCAGTAGATAAATTGAAGTTAACAATGAATGTCCCCAAAGAAAACCAGGGAGGTCCGTGAAGCTCATCATGGATCGGACCATATCCAATAGAGTCTGATTTCTCCATTCTAAAATCTCATTGAGTTGAGGTATTCCTGGTGGAGTCCATTGAGAGACTATGCCATTATCCTTGAGATAGTCTAGGAATTCTCGGCTAAGGTATTTACCTCCTCGATCTGATCGAAGAACCTTAATGGGTTTTTCAATTTATTTTTCTACTTCATGTCTGAATTCTTTGAACTTTTCAAAAGCTTCAGACTTGTGTCTCATAAGATACACATACCCATACCTAGACAGATCATTGGTAAAGATAATGAAGTAGACAAAATTGCCTCTAGCCAGCACATCAAATGGGCCGCACACATCTGTATGTACTAGGGCAAGGAGATCTGTGGCCCTCTCCCCATGTCCTACAAAAGGAAGTTTGGTCATTTTGCCTTGGAGATAAGATTCACAAGTTGGATATGACTCGAAAGTCAATGGACTCAATAGTCCATTTTTCTCTAATTTGTTGATCCTATCTTCTGCTATATGACCTAATCTTAGGTGCCATAGATATCTATCGTTTGGACAATCCCTAGGTTGTTTGGCATTCACATTTTGCTCGAATAACGAGCATACCTCCAGAAGGACTTTTCTTCTTATTCTTCAGGATGGCCAGGTAAGTAGGGCAGTTCCACTTCCAATGGCTATCGCTGTTGCAATGAAAATACTTTCCTTTAGCAGCGGCTTTCATCTTCGGTTCTGCTTTCTTCTTCTTTGCTCCTTCCACCTTCTGCTTTTTCATAGACTTTTTTTTCTTTCCATAAGACTTTCTTTTGGAAGAAGTCCGTTCCATAGCAAGAACTGAGCCTTTAGAACCTTTCATAGAAAGCTCAGCATGGTGACCAGCATATTCATTAATTCGGCCAAGGAATTTTGAAGTTTATGCATGTGGTAATTCATGATGAATTGCCCATATGCATCAGTCAAGGATTGCAGAATAATATCGTTCTACAGATCCAAGTCTAACTTCACACCGAGCTTTTCAAGCTCTTCCATGTCCTTGATCATCATCAAACAGTGATCTTGGACTGACTGTCCCATCATGCATCTTAGCCTTAAAAAGTCGTTTCGTGACTTGATACTTGGCTGCGCAACTCTGTTCACCAAACATCTCCTGCAGGTGAGCCAACATTTGGCGAGCAGTCCCGATATCTTCATGTTGGCGCTGGAGCTCATCAGACATCGAGCCCAACATGTAATATCTGGCCTTATTATCTTCGTCTATCCATTTTTTCAGAGACGCTCTCTGTTCAGTGGATGGATGGGCTGGTAAGGTGGGAGGGTCCTGGTCCAAAACATGGGTTAACTTCTTGGAACCCAAAATGATTTTGTAGTTTCTGAGCCAATCTTTATAATTGGATTCGGTCAGTCTGTGTGTGTCCAGGATACGTGCCAATGGGTTGGACGCAGACATTTTTCTGTAGAGAGTCAAAGATTCTAGTTAGATACTATAATTATGACTTGACCAATTTATTTAGGGATTTTATTTTTAAATAAATTAGCTCTCACTATTTTTTTGGATCCCTACACTCCCTCTATAGAGATGCAAAAATCTCCATAATTAATGATTTCTAGTGGATGGTGCGGTCTCACCAACTGACTCATCACCTCACCTAATAGTTATTGGTGATGGGTTAGCCAATGAGTGAACAACTCTTGTTCAATGATTCTCTAATCATGGTGCATCCAAACTTGGTCTCTAATTCATGAATCTCACCGTATCCAAAATATTGATCCACTCCTTAGTTAAGTCAGACCCACCATTTGCACAGACTGGATTCCTAATTGAGTCTCTCATCGTATCCGAAATATTGAGCCCAACTCATCCTCCAGCCCATAGCATCCAATGCCTAATAGACATGGTTGCATCTTTTCGGTGCAACTGAGCCACTGTATCCAGCCGAGAACAATCAACTCTGGAAGGGCCCGCACATCTACAATGGTGGAAGACCTCAGACTTAATCTTTTCTTAGGGAGAATTGATTCAGGTCTCATTAAACTAGACTTGTCATAGTCATAATAATTATGACTAACCTAGTGGCATGGGTTAGCTCGGATTATTGACCACCTCAGATCAGAACTGTGTCAACAGATATGGCCAGGTAAGTGAGACCGGTGGAAGGAATATGCCATTAACTCATACAAGAATGCATTCAGGTCGAGTAGCTTCCAATTAAAAACCAGTCGGTCGTATGTGCCAAACTTACCTTAGACACCAAATTGTTGAGTCAGAACCAATTGGGTTAGCCTACAATCCAGACTCTAACCTCTAAGCCTAATTAGGTCTTGCTTGATCGTGACTCGATCTTGACCCAGACTTAATCCTATTAGGCTGGTCAATTTAAGCATTGTTGATCCCATCTAACCAACTCTTGATTCAGTTTGATCAACCGCTTAGACCTAATTGAGCTACCCAAGCCCGAACCCAGTATTATGAATATGTCTTAGATCTAAAATTCTTAATTTTAGACCTAATTAATATTCCATAATCTTAATTCTTAATTAAGTAGGGTTCATAAATAAAATATGCACAATAAATTCTAGGGTTTCAGGATCTAGGATTTTGCAGAAAGTAAGTTTTGAATTTTTGATTAAGGACGAACACATAGCACCCCTACATGTCATAAGAACGCTACATCGAATGGAAGGAGAGGGCCTTTAAACCCTTCTTCATTCTTATGACTAGACGGCCAAGAGGAACGCCTTAATCAGGAACATGCAATACTACAAAACAGTTTTAGATCTATATCGTATATCTCATATACAAATTAGATCTAATCATGGCATATTTTGCATACACCTCATGTATCAAATCATGCATATTTTCATATCTAAATTATCTCATAATAATCTAAAAAATTAAATTTAAATTGATCTAATCAAAACAAATTCTAATCTAGACAATTATGTAGAACTATTCTACAACTAGTCTAGACATGCATCAATCATATCTCATATGATATTTAAAATTAAATAATTTTTTATTTATTATTTTTTAGATATTATTATAACCATTATAATATCAAAAAATAGTAAATAAATAGATCTAAAATATGATTTAATCAAATTAAATTGAAAACATATAAGACTATTCTATAGAACTATTCTATTTTAGAACTAGTCATGCATATTTTCTAATCTTAGATCCAAATCATTTAATTTTAATTTTTTCTAATTTTAGATCTGATCACATCTCATGTGACATCTAAAATTACTTATTTTTTAATTAAAATAAATTTAAAAATAGATCTAAATACTTTTAGAATCTTGGCTCTGATACCAGTTGAAGGAAAATCCTGATTTCTCGGATCAGGTTCGTTCAGATCTGATCAGATCAAGAGATATATTTCAAAACTTTTTTTCTTTAATCTAGATCAGATCTAGAATGTTTTAAATCTGATTTTTATTATTTTAATAATTAAAATAAAATTAGATAAATTAAATCAAATTTAATTTACCTTGAAGTGGGTAATCCTATTACCCAATGATGATCCTATGAGCAGCGGAAGGTTCTGGATCTAGCCACGCAAGTGCCTGGCCTCTACCGATATCCACTCAGGCTGAATCTAGAGATCCTTTTCTTCTCTATCATATCTCCAAAAATTAGATCTGGATTTGATCTGGAGGATCTTCAAAATAATTTTTGAAGATCAGCAGTTGTCCTTTGCAGCAGCGCAGCCTTCTAGCTTTCAGTCGCCTTTCTCTCATCTGGATTGCACCAACCAAGGTCCAAAACACTTTTGGATGTGGAGAGGAGAGGGAGAAGGTGGGTTTGGCATGGAGGAAGAGGGGAGAGGCAGCCTTGGGGCATGGGATTTCAATTTCTCCAATTCATAATTTGAGTTGGGCGTAGGGTCTTATTTATAGACTATCTGTGATCCAACTCCTCTTCTTCCCAACCAATCACAACTCTTTGTGAAATCAGATCTAAATCTGATTGGTGGAAATAGAGTCCCCTGAATTTCCTCCTTAGAGGGTGCCTAAGATCAGTCAAAGTTGGTTCTTAGGAGAACTCTAATTGGAATCCAAAAAGGAGATGGAGTCCCTATCCAACAGGGACTCCTGGGCGCCTCCAACTTGGGCACACGCCAAGGGTGGCGTGCGCCCTCCTCCTTGCCAGGTTCTAGGCAGGGGACAAGCCCCCACCAGCTCTCCAATAGGTGTGTGACATATGGACAGAAGTCAAAGTATCAATGGTCAATGTTTGACCAGTCAAAGGTCAACTTTTGACCAAAGTCAAAGGACGAGAAATGGCAGGTGACCAAAAATGGCAGGTATTATCTTACAAAATAAGACAACCTTTTCTGACTTGGACAAGCTCAGTCAGACCAAATGAAGGCCTCTGATCGAGCACAAACTCCTTTGGCTCAGTCAGGACAACTATTTATGATAGTAAAAGAAGAACGTTAGGTTCAATCGAGTGCTAGCACGATTTTCTTGAACCTAATTG
The DNA here is from genome assembly GCA_006176705.1 of Cocos nucifera. NCBI lineage: Eukaryota > Viridiplantae > Streptophyta > Magnoliopsida > Arecales > Arecaceae > Cocos > Cocos nucifera. Next base: position 55,209 of record QRFJ01007715.1, read on the forward strand.
AATCTCATTCAGATCAATTGAACTAGATCAGTTCAATTGATGATCACCAGATTCAAACCCTTATTTGTGTGACCTAGTTAGATTTAGTTCTATATGGTAATGGGATATGTCATGATCTCTATCATCGACATCATCGAAACTCCTTTCGATGGATCAGAACTCTTCTGATTCGAACAGCTAGAATGATCGATCATCTAAATCATTCTAATTGCTCCCAAAATCCACCAGTGACACCTAGCAGTATATGGTGGCAACCCATCAGAGCTGAATGCGAACCTCTTGGTGCAGCTACCTATGTGATTAAGTTCTTCTATCTTGAGCCCCGATCAGATTAGGGTTAAGGTGAACTCATCAAACCCTAGTCTCTGTCATATGATGTAATCATTCGATTCAAGTCCAATGTGAAAATCTAAATAGAAACTCTTTCTATTATTTCACTCTGCCATGGCCATGGACTTTAGGACTTGATTCTCATGATCATCATAGGGCTGCTCCTCTACCACCGAGGTAGATAGATTCCATCTTGATGCCATCCAGTTCCTACAATGAACATGCTATAGCCAACATACACCTCAGGATTTCAATGGCTAGGAGATCGAGTAATGGTGTAGTCAAACTATAACACCCTCAAGGTGAACTATCGATGCATCTCAGGTCAAAGAACTAGACACACTACTGCAGCATCGAGTCAGTCATTGACGAGAAGGTAGACTCCCTAATGACTACTCGAGATGGTCACGCTCAGTGCCCTCATTCTCTAATGAGTACCTATACTCTCGCTCCGGTTCCCACACCGTAGACTCAAGACTCATCTACTAAAGAAAAGCGATTGTACACCAACCTTCCGGATCAATCACCATCCTCGTGATGATCCTATGGTCAAGAGCATTTTATGAGTTAATAATGATTATTCATGTCTTAAATTTTCAACTCTTGAAAATATGAATTATCATTACCACTAACTCAAAGGATGTATCATAGACACTAAATACACATATGTGATAGAAAATAACCCATTTTATTGATATTAGTCAAAATTATAATTTTGTTCCTAGAAGTGTATTACAAGTGTCAACCAATTCTCACTTCTAGGGCACATATATCTAATACTAGATTTACCCGCTCATCGCTCTCTTGCGGCCTCATCATCCTTCAACTTGAAGTCCTCCTCAGCTTGGGAGTAACCTTCAGCCCATGCCAACATATCAGCAAAATCCTTGGGATACTTTGTTTTCAGAGAGGATAGAAGATCATTCTTCTAAAGACCATCTTTCAATGTGGCCATGTCTAGAGATTGATCCAAGTTTCTAACCTTCAGCGTAGCAGCATTGAAGCAGCTGATGTAGGCTTGGATAGATTTTTCTTTCTTCTGCTTTATATTTATGAGAGAGTCTAAACCTCATCTTGAACATTGGCTGCTTATTAAATGAGCTATAAACTGATAACTTATTTGGTCAAAAGAGAAGATCGTACCCGACTTAAGGCTTGAGCATCAATTTCTTGCTACTTCCTTCAGGATAGATAGAAAAGCTCGGCACAGAATGGATTTCGATGCACCATGAAGCAGCATCATCATCCAAAAAGCCTCAAGATGGTTGACTTGATTGAAAGTTCTATCATAACTCTCAAATTAGGGGAGCTTAAAGTTCGGCAGGATGGGGTCCTGCATGATTTTGATGAAAAAAGAGGGATCGGTGCAGATGTCATCATGGTGGACCAGGGCGGCATGGTAGAGCTCCTCAATCTACTGGTTCATATCCAGAAGCTTTTGATCAAGAGTATCATCTCGATTGTGGATCTCAGTGTTAGATGTATGCCCTAGAAGTCAGATTGGCTATCACCTGTAATACACTTCTAAAAGCAATTTTATAATTTTGACTATAAATTAATAAATGAGTTATTTTTTCTATCATAGTGTCTATTTAAAAGTGTCTGT